>NDXB01006351.1:124752-142754 GCA_002631895.1 Agapornis roseicollis | reverse complement strand
TTTTTTTTTTTTTTTTTTTATTAATTCCTCTTATTTGTCACATTGACTGATGTTAAGGGTAAGAAACTGAGACAAGGAGGGAAGATGTTTCAATTTCTATTAGACCAAAAGATCAAGGTAATCATGATGGGAAACTGGAAAATGAGCTGGAGTCCCTTCTGTCTTGCTTGTTAATGGCAGGTTTGTTAACAAAATGACAAGCACAAGGCTATCAGCACAACACGACTCCTTCAGTTCCACTCTCAGTCACATATGTGCAACTCCAGGCTCCTGTGATTCCCATGAAACTGAAAACAGAGCTTGACTTCAAGAATCTGAGCTGCTTCTGACAATATAAGACAGAAACTGTGCAACTAGACTTCCAGATCCCACATCAGCTTGCAGGCCTAGAATATGGTAAATCTAGCTACAGTATTTCTGAACATGTGGAGTCTTTTCTAAGTCTTTGGAGTGGGGAGTGTATTTCCTCTGTGCTGTTCATTAAGTATGTAGCACAAAAGGGGCCCCTAAACCCTGAACAAAGCCTCTCAACTCCCATTTTAACAATTACTAACAGAACTGAAAGGCAGCTTTCATAATGAGGTTATACCTCATTTCATGGATACAGCCATGTTCAAACATCTTAGAATATACTGGCATACTTCCCTTATTTTGTAGGAAAATTCAACTGACATAGAGCAAGTGATGGGTTAACAATATTTCTGAAGCTGCTGACAGTGCAGTATGTCCAGGTGTTCACTAAAAGCTACAGAAATAGAAGTCATATTACAGCACCCCAAACAGCTTCAGAAGGTAGCGCAACCCCAACATATTAACTGAGAACAAGAGGAAAAAAATATAAATAAATCTAGTTTGTTTGTCAAATTCACCTGTGTTCATGGTTTTTTTTTTCATACATGGTCCACATTCTGTGCCTTGAGACAATATCCACATTCTCTGCCTAAAGACAGTATCTAAATTTTGATTTTTAAGCTTTATCCATACTTCATCAAGTGATACAAGAGAATGGTTGAGTAAACTGTTGTAAAGAAGTATTGCTTTAAAAGCGAATAGGTGGTAAAAGATATATAAGTTCACTAACTTATATCCCATTTAATGTTACTTTCCAGCGTAATTTAGCTGTCCAATAAAGCTGCTTTCATGTTCAGCACTTTTAAAAAGATCTTAACAATTACTTCATAAAGATCTAGAAAACATACCATAAAGAGCAACATGTCATAAAGAGCTCCAACAATATTTAAGGACTGCTTTAAAATAACTTGACATAATTGGATAGACACTAAAATATTTAATATCCAAACAAGCCTTTGAAACAAATCACAAAGCAAAGCTATTATATCATGGTGACCCCAATTACCGCACAGGCTAGAAGAAAAGCTAAAAATGTATGAATTCTAAGATAAAGCACTCTACCACATACATATTTTTGTCAATAACTCCTGACATTGTGAAGACAGGCAACAGGAGAAAATAACGATAAAAATGTATTAGTGTTATAAGCATAAGCAGAGGTTCTGTCATAACTGCAATGCAGCTGTAGTTGATGAAGCACCTTCAACACAGGCACAGTTACTGCACTAGAATTTTCAATTTTATGTAATATAGGGATTTCTTTATTCCTTCTTCATACATTGTTGTGTATCGTATTTAATCATTAGATAGAGAGAGAAACTTGCATGTTCATACAGATAGCATACATTTATTGAAAGCTAAGCAGGAATTCAGAATACTTGATTTTTACCAAAATGTTCAGATCACCTCCTGAGGTAATTGTTTTTTTAATGGGCAGGTTAAACATAATTTTCCCCCCTGTGGCATCATGGCATGTAAATTCTGCTCCTGAGGTACCTGTTTTCAAGACCATGTGCCCAACACAAATTCACATTCATGACTAAATTTTCAGAAAACATTTGGAAATAATTTCAATTCTGCCCTCAGTAAAAAAAAATAAATAAATAAATATAAACTAACCATTGCTAAGAAAAGAACAGCTCTCAACCTTGTCATGACTTCAGTTCTGGATAAAAGACTATGCATTCCAAATCAAAAGTCATCCCTAATTTACTTATTTGGTAAGCTGACAGCTTTAGACTACATCCATCATTGCTACGTCTGTGTACTCCTCCCCTGTAATATGTGATCACAAAACCCAATTAATTTTCCATATAAAAAACCCTAAAAATGTATGTCCAGTTCATTTCAGTCACTGATACAAGCTTTCATTCTGAATGTAGCCTTGTATTTCACCTCTGAGTTCTCCTTCAGGTAATCCAGGGCAATAAAACCTCGAGCTTGCATTTGCAATTACTTACATGCACTAACTTTCTGATCCCTGCTCTATACAACTTGCACTTAAAAGTGGTTTGTACCATGAAGTCTAAAGCATGGCAACCATTGCTAACACCAGAAATTGCTACAAAACAGACTTTTTCAGGCACAATTGCAAGTTGCTGCTCATGTCCACTGCAGTGTTCTTTTTTAGTTTTAGTGACAGATCACTTCGTATCCAAGATCAATGCATGTACCCAGCACAGCACAGCTCCTGGAGGGGGTAGCTGGTTTGTAGACTACAGTGTAAACACTAATGAAGATATACTGTAGGAAGGTGTACATATAGTGTTGCTGCCAGCTGGTACAGAACCATCATTCTGTCTTATTTAAAACCACTCAATCACCCAGTCTCCACTTTCTGAGGCCATACCTGAATATAAAACAGCCACTCTGAATGAAACTAAAGTCTGCAACAATGTCAAAAAGTCAAATTTTTGTGAAGCCGCATATGTTTAAGAGCAAAAGGGTGGAGCTGGTAAGGACTACAAAAGAGGTCAAGGTGTGGAAGTGGAAACTAGAATATCAGTCCTGAAGACACAGATGCAGAAACATGAGGGCCTTTTGGTTCAGTTCTAACTCCTAATTAAAGGAAGACCAAAATCAGAAAATATGATCTGCTACCATGATAATTGTATTTCCTTAACCAAACTCAGGTACTAGGGATCCTTTATGAAATCTTCCAGGCAAACAGGCTATTAAGCACTGCATTATACAACTAAAGGGAAAATTCATTCCAAGACAATGATGTGTTTACCTTCACATGGAGATTACTTATAGTAGCATTGTCAGCACTTAAGGCAAACCATTCACACTACATTAAGGAGGCAATTAGAGCAAAAAACATCTTCAGCAATATTGTTCTTACTAATTAGTAGTAGTCTACAGACACAAGAACATCAATAATAATATGAACAGTCAATTTGTACCCTCAACTTTCACCAAAAAGAAAACAAGTAAAATACATATTTTTGTCAAGAATTTGTATATTTAACGAGCTATCATCTACGTTAGGCATCCCTTGGGGGTTTTAACAAAACTGTTCAAATAATTAGACATTCACTTCCATTTCATTTGCTATTTTTTTTAATCCTGTAAACAAAATCCTCTAAAGGCATAGAAGGAATAGCCATGAATTTTCAAAACACGAAGTAATTCTGCATGCCCAGCCTGACAGCACTTGTAACAGCATACTTTAAAAAAATGCAACCATTCTTCATAAATTAAATAGTTTTTATTTAGTTCAGTGCCCCAGATTATCAATTACTTTTAGGGGAGGCACAAAATTTCAGGGACCAATATGGAGATTTGAGGAAGAGACAAAGATAGAGCTTGCATGCACAGATACAGAGGTTTAGGTTCCTTGCCAAAGGGTGGATACTTACCTTCCCACTGTCCAGTCAGCACCAGAGCCCTGCTAATGACAATGTCAATCTCTCTAGCACCATACTGCACAGCCAGCTTTATTTCAGCCAGTTTGATTTCTAGAGGAGTTTGTCCAGATGGAAACCCAGCAGCCACTAGCAAGAAAGGGGATGCAGGTAGAGGAAAGAAAATGTTTTATAAATTGACCATAAAATTGCATATACCTCTAATACACCAAAGAGTTTGAAAGTTGTTTTTTTACCCATAACATAATCCAAACAATCTAAAGACATCTCATCCTAGCCTCTCTTCATCCACAAGAAGCATTAGCTTTTCTCAAGAACCAATGTCCAGCAAGATACTAAGTGCATCTTGCAAAAAGGTCTCTTTCACATGCCTTAATATTTTCCAAAGCAGACTGCAAAAGAAAGCATGATATCTATTTCTTCCAGCAGAATTGAGCAAACAAGGAGTTAGCTCATAGATGAAGCAATACATACATTTTTAATTCTTTCCAATTATTTTAAGTAGTATTTCAAGCTAAATCCTAGTAATATGTTTAACAGCTAAAAAATAGCAAAACCTGCTTTCAATGATGCCTACTTCAGATTATGTTTATGATGTTTGAGTAGAAAACCCAAAGGTAACTTTGGAAATGGAAAAAAAAGATGGCTTTTTCAAGATCCTCTTTCTCTCTGACATATAAATGCATTTAGTACATATTTTTTCCTGTACACAACAATGAAACAACAACAAAAAAAAAAAACCACACATGGATCTTCACATTAAAGACCAGATCTAACTTCAAAGTTAGCTCTTGCTTTGAGCAGGAGGTTGGACCAGATGACATCCAGAGCCCTCTTCCAACCTGTATAATTCTTTGATTCTATTTTTTGCTTATTGTAGATTCAAGACTTGTCTCTCATGTGGTGAGTGGAGAAGAGCCAGGAAGGGGAAGTGGTGCTTAGTTGCCAGCTGGGGTTAAACCATGACACAGGATTACACTTAAAAGACAAACAACCTGGGGGGGGGGGAGTGTATTAGAACTCCTAAAGCTCATACTGCATCATTATCGTTGTTGTTGTTGTTGTTGTTGTTATTGCCTTAGTGTCTACTGTTACTTTGTCCCAGACACTATCTCAATTTTTTTTATTTGGATGAGGAAAACAGTGATATATCTTAAGGACCAGTTTGAAGAGCTTCCAGCAAAATGGACTTGGCATACCTGATAAGTTTGAAAGAAAACAAAAGATTATACCAGAAACAATTCTCCCCTCCATTCCCTTCCTTACACCTGCCACCTTTCTACCTTACACTCTGAAACAAAAGCAAGTCCAAATTGCTAGTTCTTTCTACCTATTTTATAGCATCAATATATTTAACAGGATGTTTTTGAATAAAGCTTACCTGAAGCTACTGGTATGTTACAGCCAGCAGCCTTTAGGGCATTAACAGCATCGGTGACTCTTGCAGGATATACACAAACCGCTCCGACAGTAATACCTGCAAAAGCTACAGTTCACTTTTTCATATCTAGATTTCCACCTTCTCAAGTGCAATCACATTATGAGCATGTGTGCATTGTTCTCACCTCCCGCTTCTGCATTCTTACACAGATCTTATGGACCTACATTAGAGATGTCTGTTATGTTGCTCAAACAGCTCAGGTAATTCTCCATATTGTTACCACCCTCATGTTCCTTCATCTGACCCTGGAAGCAAGTTTGCATTAGCAGGAGTTAAAATGCCAAGATTTTTATAGATAAATTCACTTTTTAATGCCAACACGTACAGTTAAGACATGCTTAGTCAGAAAATTACTGCAAGAGAAACCACACTGCCAAGCTCTGTCCTTACTTGTTGAGCCAGACTAAGCCCAGCAGCAACTGAGCAGTCTTTATGTTAATGCAGTCCTACTGCATTTCTAGTTAAAATGCTGTTCTCTCAAAGTCTCAGATAATTGACCTCGTTTTAAATACTTCACCTGTCTGAAGAGTCCATAAATCAGAGTTTTACAGTAAGACTAATCTTTGGTATTTTATGTCTATGGTTTAAAACCAGAAGCCTGATTTCACTTTGGTTCTACATCATATGTCTTCAATCAGTGGGCCAATGTCCATATAAAACTGAAATATACCAATAGTAAAAGCATACCCCAAATGCCACTGGGATATTCTTTTTGTTAGATCATCATCAGACCAAAGTCAAACTGTATTCACTGATTCATCAGTGATTACATGTGAAAAAATTCAGAAACACTGCTCAGCTATAAAGAGATTTTATTGATAGTTATACTGACAGTCTCAATTAGCTCCAAAATTTTATTGTGGTCAGCCCTGGGTGCAACACCTGGACTTCAGACGGAGCCTCCTTGAGTAATGTCAATGAAAGTTTTACCACTAGTTCTTTAGGGCTGCCTTCTACCGCTTCAACTTGGTTAACTTCAACTCTGGGAATCCTGTGTGTGTACATATGTGCATATGGGACTAATTCCTTATAGGCCAGACTGCAAAGATGTCTCCTATCTTATGTACTGAAAAAAGCAAATAATGTATTCTGAAGGAAAAATAAGATGCTTAGGACTGTGGAATGCATCTTTTTGACAGGCAAAGTGGCAGTCTCGGTAGTTACAGAAACAGCAGCTAAGCATGAAATCCAGAGGACTCACATGAACACTCTCCCCTTCGCCATTTTACTAATGACATCAGCAGATTAAAGAATACTCAATTAGTTTCACCTTAGTGCACTGTTATTAAAAGACATACACTGAGGTTACACGCTTGCAGCTTCCACATCAAATTTGCTCATTAGGTATCATAACTTAGCGTTGCCCTGAGTCCATGCTCCACTTTGGTTGCCAAACAGAGAATGGATTTTATTCTCCTTATATTCTTACATTAACTCAAAGGAATACATATATTTAGCAATTAGAACTTAAGACAGCTGCTTTGAATAAGATCATATAGAACCTAGTTTGTTCTCTCAGGACAATTAGTTCTGCAGCGCTCCCTACCATAACTCCTTCCATTATAGGAAGAAGAGTCATTTTTACCACTTTCTGAAAACTGAAAAATGAGGAAATGTAGACATTATCTCTACAAAATACACACAACAAAAACTACCATACCTTTATCATGCATGTCCAAGGCTTTCAGCAGATCCTCTCTGATGGGATGCTTTGCTTTAAAACACAGTCTGTGAATACTCGAAGGAGTATCATCACCTGAAAGAGTGGTAAGGTCTATGCAGGTGACAGCTTTCAGCAGCCAAGCAGCCTACAAAGGGAGTGAAGAAAGGAATATAGTATTTCAGTTTATGCTTCCAAAGCCAAACTCTCTTAGAAGCCGCAGGAATCAGAAGCCTGGATCTCACTTCAAGAATGAGGAAACATATGGGATATGAGGAAATATAGAGGATATGCAAAGCATGGTTTATGGAGGGCAGGGTTGGTAGATATTTGTTCATGTCTTGAGCAGTATCTAATTCTAGAGAAAGTATTTGGAATCAAAAGTCCATTCTCCCAAAATCAAAGGATCAAACTTCAGATTTTGGTGCAAATACTAACTACCAAATGGAACTCTGCAAGAATCAAACAAACATTTTTACCATGATAAAAAGCATCTTGTTTCAAATTTAATTCTGTAAGACAAAGATGAAAACACCACATATGTGAGGAACCCTCACTGTTATAACATGCTCCATTCTATAAAGAATGTCTGTGTCTTTAAGGCTTATATGCTCAAGGTTTGCAATTGCCAGTAACCAGATGAGTCTACACATCAGCAATTTGCACACTTGCACATCTGCATGCTTCTCCTGCTGTAAGAGTGAAATACGGAATCAGTGGGGGGTAAGAATCCAGACTTCTTAAAACTTAGGGTCTATACTCCAGATGTTTTCACTTTCTTCTGTGTGAATAGGGAACAAAACTCATCTGTAATTATTTGGTGGGGAGAAACAAAGTAAGCACTGTTTAGATGAAAATGCTACAGAATTTTGCTGACTAAAAATTGATCTTAGGACATTATTTTGGAATACTTGTTGAAGGTCTCCCAGCAAATTCTCATTTACAGCGATGGCTTTGCAAAAAGCTGACATCTCTTAGTGGGCACATGTTCAACAAGGGGAGACCTTGCAATGGCAAAGTCCATTGAAGTCCATAAAGCTCCTCTTTGACTGCCCTCTGACACTGATAGGCAGCAAAACTTGTTTCTGCATGGAGGTATTACTCTGCAAACCTTAAGTGGCTGGCCAGCCTACAAACCTTTCACACTTCGATGACATAAGTCTCCTTTCTGAACTTGCAGTAAATGTTTCACTGAAAGCTGCTTTGGGGTGACAGAACAAAGTAACGAACCGTCACTGGCCTCTGTTAGTCAAAGCCTGACTGTTCGTATCTGATTTCTACTTTCACTCTCTAATCCTTCAAAGGGGGTTTTCACATTAAATGGGTTTTAGTTTCTTCTACTTGGATTTTTTTTTTTTTTATCTTTGAAGGAATTTCTGTCTCATCTCTTGTGACATGAATCATAAAGTCATCAAGGCAGATGCAGTCAAGGACTTTCAAGACCTGGTATGAACTTCATTCTTTTAAAAAAGGGGGTTTTCAGATGTGTATTTGGAAATGGTCTTCAAAATTTGAATCTGCGGAGCTGCTTAACCTCAAGCATGTAAAGGTTCAAAACCACCCCTGTAAAATGAACAGCACATGACTATCCTGCAATGACAATGTTCAAATACAGGAGAGATGCTTCTGGCATTCTTCAAAGTAAAACCTTACTCAGTATCAGTGTTGCTACACAGGAGATTGCAGAAGCATTAGTAATAATTAAACATTTGTCCTACAGCTATATTGAGGGAGTGACATTAAATCTTTTTCTTCCCCACAATTCTTTGTAATCAAAGCCTGTGGCTTTCTGTGTCTTTGTTCTTTATACAGTAACTTTGGTCAGATCAGCAGACTTGTTTTTTATATTACTGCACTTGCAGTACCTGAAGATAGACAAGATTGTAGAATACCTTCTGGATTTTCTCACTGACACCATTTCCCAACCCAGAGCTACTGGACTGCTAAACTTGGTATCAAGTGACCTTTTTATAGATAAGAAACTGAAGAAATGTTGAGTTGGAGTCTAACTTTCCTAGTTTATATCCATTTTTTATTCAATCATCACATTCAAAGCCCAAATTTTCAGGTTCACGTAACAGGTAGGAAGGTTTTTTCTAACACCTTCTAGTAGGATCTTACAGCTACATCAAATTACTTCCAGCTGTCATCCGCAACATCCGCATTCATTGTGAATGCGGCTTCAGCCATCACGGAATGGCTGCCCAACATGCTAAGCTCAGGATGCCAACTGTTTTGAACAGCTTTTTTAAGAATTAAGGTACAGCTAAATTAGTCTTGCTTTATTCTATTATGTTGCACTGTTAAGACTCATCCTTTATTGTCCCATTCCTCCCGCTCCCAGGTTTTCAGTTACTGTTGCAAGTAAACGACTTATTTAGCATGCAGAGGGGAGGAATCACACCTATTTGCTTGCAGAACAGCTGTGTGGTGAATGAGGAATCAATTTGTCCTTTGGACTAAAGTTGAGAGCTCACTGGGACCTCCTGGTCTGCTGTATGGCTTTTTTCAGACCTTGCCCTTGGCTGAAGGCTGCCAGAGCATTCACAACATCTTGCAGGCAGCTCTGCTTGCTGTTCCCGTTCCTGTTCTGACACTGGGGCAGCAGAAGCCAGCACATGGCCATGCCTCTCCTACTCTGCTTTGCAGAACGCACTACCTTATGCTGCTGACCTGATGGTTTTGAATTATGACTCTCATGTACAAACTGGAGAAATCAAAATGCACACCAAGCCAGTATCTGTCAACACTGCCAGGAGGGCAGCAATCGGCAGAGGTTGAAGGTAACTGCCAAGACAGCTTGAACGTGTGTGTCAATGAATACAAGTCAGCCTTGAAAAAAAGTTCATTTGCACCACTGGCTTTAGCAATAGTTTACATGAACTATTTTATATTAGACAGAAAATAACCAATCATTTACCTCATCTGAGGAGTTGTCAGTCCCTTTAATGGTAGTGGGCTCTTTCATCTCCCACCCCTGAGTGCCATAGCCTGTCAGGATTTCTGAGTTTTAGGTAAGAACTACTTAAGAAAAGAAATCACACATGTTGGGGATGTTTAAGTAAAGAAAAATCATCCAGGTAGGTCAAACTTGACAGGGACCAGGATCATATCTTACAGCTTCAAAATTAAAAAATAAGAAGTCAGCATGCAGAGAAGTCTGTCTGGGAAACAGAATAAATGTGGTAGGATAGTAATATACAATTTAATCCACTCATGAATAAAGATGACTTAAATTCATTTGCGGTTTTGCCACTCATGAGTTATAAGGTTTTTAACTTGTTTGGATAAATGCATCGCCTTATTCCGTCCCACCATCATCAAATACAAATTATTAAAATAAGACATGGACAAGCACATCTTTTAAGTTTACATGTATCTTGAAAAACATTCAATATTGCAGCCTGGAGAGGGAGAGTGACTGCTTTAAAAATACAGGAACAGAATGCATAAAAAGAGCACTTACTTGCCAATTACCTTTCACAGTTCTCCATTTTTTAATTTGTTCTGCATGCCTCACAACTTCAGGTCGATTCACATACACTTTTGAGATCCAGCCAAATTCTGGAGCGGACAAAGAAAAAAAGTCTTTTCTATTTCTGTGTCCTTTTAATATATGGTGTGGGACTTCAGTAGAAAGTTGTAGCGTGGTTTGGCCCTCTGAAGAGCATGTTGTGCTTTCATGTACTTTAAAGGGCTCGAGTACTTACCACTCATCCAGGATACCATAATAGCATTAACTTCTGTTAGGGTATGATCTGTGAACTGATGTTTCACACAGCATGTTTTGTTTGTCATTACAACTGAATTACAGCTGATGAGAGACACTATGTTGCAGTCCTGGAATATGAAGTTTTTTTAAATATGTAGTATCTTAAAAAATCCCCAAAGCAGCCTTCTGCCATTGCTTGATGATTTACTTCTGGATTCCACAATATGGTAACATTTATTCAATCCTTTGCTTGTCTGGTGGCACCCAGCATGCAACAGAAAGTTTGTGTAGATGAATCCTTGTTTACAGAAACTACCCCACATGGTCATGAAAACTTCTGGACAGATTCTTGCATAACAAAGTACTTGGGTTTTACTGTCTAGAGATAATTTTACTGAATTTGCTACTAGAGGCTGATTAACTGCAAGTTTTCAAAAAGCATTCCTGGGCAACATACCTGCCTAGAAGCTGCTGAGATGCATGCATGCCTGAGAAGTGTTCACCTTGCCAAGCACTCCAGAGAACTCTGAGCAAGATGATACATGTATGAATTCCTTGAAGTGCCCACTGCAGGCAGCCTGGCTCACAATTTCAATGAGTTTCAGTGTCCATAAACAACAACCAGATCTAGAGACAAGCTGATGTTCAACATTTACTAAAATAATAAAATTGTCCAAAAAAAGAAGGGACATTGCTTAACAAAGAGTAACTGATGGATAAAGGAGAATTTAGGATTCAGGTTCATGAATCTTTAAAGTTCTGCTTAGTATGATAAACCAAAGGTGTAAATTTGAATATTAATAAGCAAAAACTGCTCACATGAGTACACCAGAAAAAAGATCAGAATATCTTTAAAACCCCTCATGTCCCAAAACATAATTCTTCTAAATACTAATCATATCAGCAATCCATGAAAATACTCTGAACAACATCGACATCATTAAAGAAAGCAGGTGACAAAAGTTATTACTACAAAACCTATGGCTACTTTCCTTCTTTTTGAGTATCAAGAAATACAGATCAGACATAACTGAAATATAAACTAGTGAAACCTCTACATTGGCTTAAGCCCTACACACTATGTAACACATTTTACCCTCCGTTTTCCATACCTCAAGGCTAGTGATGAAGGCAGCCAACACATGGCAACTCAGTAAGGTCTAATAACTAATTTTTGTGCCTGAGATTCAAGTTTACCCAACGGTTTGCTTTTTTTTTGACTGTGGAGTATTGAACCACTGTGCACAGAAAAGAAGTTTTTAAGAAAGCTTAAAAAAAAGTAAAATCATTTAAAAAAAAACCAGAACTCCATCCTGCCTGTAGAACTCAATGTGAAACATTATGCAGTTTACTAAAGGATATAAAATGGTGTAAATAATAAAACCCACGGCGAGGAAGGACAAAGGTTCTGTTAATATGAAGGAGCAGATGGGGACTTCTGTGTAACACAGACCTTTTATTCGAGCCCACTTCTCCATTAATTAAAGCAGTGGGCAAATGAAAACATATATGTCTGAGCATAATTGTCTCTAAATAGACGTTCGAAGTTTGCCATGTGAGGTCTCATAAAATCTCTGAATGTGTTTCTATTCAAAAATATCACTCAATTCCAGCTTTCTTTTTTTCCTCACTTGCATTAAAAAATCAGAATAAAATTATTATTTGAAATAGCACTGCCTGCCTTTGGATTCTCCCCCTCCCCCAGTCTCCCAAGCTTTAGGATTTAGTATCTGGCTAAGGAAAACTATATTTAATTAGTCTCATTAACCTTGCAGTGTGAACACGTCTCTTTTTTTCTTTTTCTTTTTTTTTTTAAATAAGTCATCTGCTAGTCATCTGCACAGTCATGTGGCTTCATGGATAAAAGTAATTAAAGCAGTTACACTATAGCTAATTAGCCAATATTCTGTAATCACTCTTCAAGTTTACTTTTTTTCTCCGAAGACATTTGAAAAAATCATATTCAACAGGAAATTCATCTCCTCTCTTCGCAGAATATGAATCCAAAAATACCAAGCATTTCCTCACAAAACAATAAATAAACCCACTTCATTAGTATAATTACATAAATATCTAAGATAGCTAACACATTCCTCATAAAACAGACTAAGCTCTTCGGAAGCTTAAAAAAAAAAATGCATAGATGGCATCCCTTCAGATGGTGGAACAGAAAGCTCAAGGATGCCTGAGGCGGTAACTTCACAAGCATTTTAAGGCAGCACTGTCCCCAAAAGAAGCTGCCCCCCCCAACTGGTTATTTCCTCCTCCGTGCCAGAAACAGCATGTGTGCTCCTGCTCTTACCATGAACACATGATAAAATGGGTATGGGAAGCGATGAAAGCTGTTATTTATAGAGAAGTGAGTGAAACTGTGTCCTGAACCTTTAGTGGTGAAATGAGGTGTTCACCTGGACACAGGCTGACCCCAGCTGGCCATGCAGAGCTGGGCAAAGCCACTGAAGAGAGAGAAAAGGTTTCAGGATCAGACATTGTTACAGTTACCTTACCATGTAAGCTGTTTAGAGGCTTAAGGGTTATTCTGTTTCTTCAAGACAGAAGCTATAGCTATTTTTTCATAGTGACTCTTGCTATGGACCTCTTATTTCCCTTATACAAGAGAAGTTCAGTTTCCAAGTCATGAGCATTCAGGTACTCAAAGCAGGACACAAAAGCATGATCCCTGAACTATAAATCAACTCTACTACCTTGTGACATTGGTGAAATCCCCATGGATCACATGAAATAGATCACAGCATCCCCCAAAGCACTTTGAAACCCACTGACAAACCTCTCCTCAGAAAGCAAGCTGCAGGACAACAGGAGCTTGATTTCCTGCAGGTCCAGGTCCTCTGCTGCTCCCTCTCTTCTTCACTGGCTCCAGAAATCGCTCCTAACCCAAATAACCCAGTTGTTCAGTTATGATCCTTATGATCATGGAGTAAACAGGACTTTGTTACTTGCATAAACTGTCCATAGTCTTTCCCAAAAAAAAGAGGTCATGAAAAGTCATGTAATTGCTGAACTATGCCTGCCTTCCCCTCAACAGAAGAACTAGTCTGGTCTCTCCATCCAGCAACTTATTTATTTCTAAGATATCTAGCCGTCCTTCAAATTTGATTAAAATTATTCAGCAGATTCAAAAGGCGTTAGAATGGATCAGTGAAGAAACAGAGCCACAGTACAGGCTAAAACCATCTATTAATATATTAGAACAGAATTACACTGTCTTGAAAAGGGATGCGACACTTCATTATCTAAATGCCACTTACCAACAGGCTAGCTCTCACATGTAAATGGCTCAGAAATATCAACTATAATTAAAAGTATCAATTGAAACATAATGAATGTATTTCTGGCCCTTCAACTAGGGGGCTGAGCAACAGAGATAGGTTTTTACATTTTTAGAATACAAGAACATGAGCCAGCAATGTGTGCTTACAGCCAAGAAAGCCAATCGTATCTTGGGCTGCATCCAAAGGAGTAAGGGCAGCAGGTCAAGGGAGGTGATCCTGCCCCTCTACCCTGCTCTGGCAAAACCCCACTTGCAGTATGTGCGCAGTTCTGGTGTCCTCAGTGCAGGAAAGACATGGACCTCTTGGAGAATCCAGAGGAGGGCTACAAAAGTGATCAAAGATCTGGAGCACCATTCTTATCAAGAAAAGCTGAGAGAGTTGATCAGCCTGAGGAAAAGAAGACTCAGGGGAGACCTTATTGTGGCCTTTCAGTTCCTAAAAGAGGCCTGTAAGAAAGATGGAGAGAGACTTTTTAGCAGGGCTTGTTGAGGTGGGACAAGGAATAATGGTTTTAAACTAAAAAAAGGGGAGATTCAGACTAAATATATTGAAGACATTTTTTACAATGAGTGTGGTGAAATACTGGCACAGGTTGCTCAGAGAGCTGGTGGACCTGGAGACATCCCTGGAGACATTTAAGGTTAGGCTAGAAGTGGTTCTGAGCAAACCAGTCTAGTTGAAGATGCCCCTGCTCATTGCAGGGCGTTGGACAAGATGACCTTTGAAGGTCCATTCCAACCCAAACTATTCTATGAAGATGAATACTTCCCCAGGCCATCTTGGTAGACCCTCTGCTGAGCCTGTGGCAGTTTATTAATCTCTTTTTTCTGTTGGAAGGCAACAGAACTGGACACAGCTTTCTGGCCTAAAAACTGCTGAGCAGGGAGGATGATTCCTCTCTTCCCATGAGCTACAACTGCTCATGCCCCCATCAGCACAGCCCAGGATGACACTGGCCATCCCTGCTGCCAGGGCACTGCTGCTTGTGCCCACCTCACTGCTCACCAGCCCTAGGTCCTTTTGGCAGAGCTGCTCCCCAGGGAGGCAGCCGCAGCCCTTGTGGCTAACAGGGCACATCCTCCCCAAGGCAGGGCTCTGCCTTCAGCCCTGCTGAATGTCACTGGCTTCCTGTTGATCCTCTTTCCCAGCCAGTTTGGGTCCCTCTGAATGACCTGGCTAATTCAGTTGCATCTGTAAACTTTACGAGCAAGCAGTCCACCACCTCTTTCAGTCACTGAAAAAAAAAAAAATTAAGTGGGAACAATCCCAGGCTAGAGCCTTGCATTACCCTACTCAGTGCCAGCCTCAAAGTACAGTATGACCTACTGACCATCACCTTGTCAGCCCAAGCATCCAATCATGTTTTAAACCATTTCAGCATTCATCCATCCAAAAGTTCCAGCTTGGATATGAAATATTGCAAAAGAGAATGTCAAAAACCTTGCTAAAATTGGAGTAACCCCCAAGCATCTCCTGCTCTCCCTTTGTCAAAATATGCAGTCATTTTACTATGGAAAGCAATTAGTTTGATCAGGCAGGATTTACCCTTTTACTAATGCAATAAACAGTTGTGGTTTAAACCCAGCCACACAGCTCATTCACTCACTCAACCCCCCTTTCTTGCCCTCCCCTCCTTCCTCCCCGCTCCCAGAGAGATGGGGAGGAGACCTGAAGGAATGCCACTCCCACGGGTTGAGATAATAACAATCCAGTAACTAAGGTATAACACAAATCACTATTGCTATCACCAATAATAATAACAATAAGGAAATAACAAGGGAAGAGGGTATGATACCACCCGCTGAAAACAAGCCCAACTGGGAAGTTCCCTCTCCTTCCAGGTAACTCCCAGTTACCTCCTGGGCATGACATGCTATGGTATGGAATACCTCTTTGGTCAGTTTGGGTCCTGTCCCTCCTTTCTCCTGGCCTCCCCTCCTCCCCAGCAGAGCATGAGGCTCACAAAGTCCTTGGTCAGGGCAAACATTGCTTAGCAAGAACCAAAAACATCGGCCTTATCAGCCTTGTTCCCGGGTTAAGTCAAAACACCAGCTACTAAGGAGGAGAAAAACTGACTGCAATTGCTGAACCCAGGACAACAGTAGACCTATGTGACTGGCAATCTTGCTGTTGTTCTACCACAAGACTCTGTATTGTGGTTCAGGCCATTCTCCTTCCTGATTCAGATTCCACTACCTCTACTGAGCAGTAGACTTGTATCTAGGGACACACTCAGGCTCCACACACACCAGCTGCTATCTGCTTGGTTTTAAACATCCTACTTGACATCTTCCACCTCTACCCAAGGTTACTCAATATCTTTCCTTCTCCATGACTTCTGAAGTTGTTGCATCAAAATTCTATCTGCAGGGAACAGAAAACCCACATGGAAGACGTCTGCATCCCCACAGTTAAACCAAAGGAATATGCTACTAGATTACACTACAAACCAGATACTGATTTATGCATTTTGCTATTCTGTTGTGAAGTGGCACTAAAATGCTGCATCTGATGCTTTTCTGAAATGTGACAAAACACTAAGCACCTGTATCACCTGTCTGCGATACTGTTATCCTTAGGAGCAGAGAAGGAGAGGCAGACTCCTTCAAGCCCCTGCAGGCATCATGGTGAACCTGAGCACTCAAGAATGACCCCTCAAGCAAACCCTGTGAATGACAAACTTGTAAAATTCCTTACCCACCTCATTTACATGACTTTTTGCTGGCAAATGTATCACTGTATTAGACTAGTGACCCTCTGACTAGTTCATGCAGATGTCTTTTTATCTGTGCCATAATGTACTGGTTCTTTACTCCAAGTAAACACTTTCTTCTACTAAGAAATAGTGATAAGAAGAAAGAAGAGGGAGGGAAGGAGGGAGAGAGGGAGAGAGGCAGGAAGAAAGGAAGGACTTTTACAAAAAAAAGGTATTTATTAAAAATCAAATGGGAGAGCATTATAAGTAATTATTTGAGAAGAGTTTGGCATGTCACTGATAAACAAAAAGATGTTCTCTAATAGCAGCATCAGAAATTTACTGCTTAAATTATGGCATTAGGTAGCAAGCACAGAAATAGCAAGCACAGAGAAAAAGACTCAAGTAACACATTTTTAAGTAAAACATATTTTACCACTAGGTGTCCCTGTTAGAAGACTATAATCCTACAACCATGAAAGAACAAAGGCAAGGGTTTAACATGTTCAGTTTGAGCACTGCTACCAGCTAAGATACAGCACCAAGTAAGATACAGCAACTCACTTAAATGCAGCACTTCACGTATTTCAGATGTATGTTTAGTGGGAGAGCAAAGGGCACAGATACTCAGTTCTCCCTTTAAAGCAGCCAACATAAGGCAGCTGTTAGACACAGTGGGTATGCTACCGCTTAATACAAACATAGTGATGGCCACACTGTTCCCCTACCATGCCTGTCCTGCACACCTAACCCCAATCATAGAATCATAAAATCAACTAGGTTGGAATAGACCTTTGGGATCATCAAGTCCAACCATCACCACAGGATTTCCAAGTCCACCACTAAACTATGTCACTAAGGGCCTCATCTGCATAGTTTTTGAACACCTCCAGAGATGGCAATTCCACCACTACCCTGGGCAGCCTGTTCTAATACCTGATCACTCTCTCAGTGAAGAAATTTTCCCTTGTATCCAATTTAAACCTCCCCTGGCACAGCTTGAGGATGTTATCTCTTATCCTGTTACTTGTTACTTAGGAAAAGAAACCAGCCATGTCCTTGTTCCGTCCTCCTTTCAGGTAAAGAGCAATATGGTCCTTCCCAAGCCTTCTCTTCTCAAGACTAAACACCTGCAGTTCCCTATTTTGACTGCAAATGATTTTAATGATGATCACTGGGAATGCATGGCAACAAGTACCTGTGGATAAAGTGAGGACTGTGGCCTTTCCAGGTAAATCAGTTGTAGCTATAAGAGGCCACATGGTGCAGCCCTGAAGACATCCATCCTTTGGTGTTCTCCATTAATAGTCCTGAGCAATAGGCTGACTCTGCCTTTTGGGCAGGGGAGGGCTACTTGGAAGAGAAGAAAGAGTTATAGAAAGTACTTATAGAAAGTCCCATAGCATACTCCTGGAAAAGCTGGCAGCTCACGGCTTGGACAGGAGCACTCTTTGCTGGGTCAGGAACTGGCTGGTGGGCCCA
>NDXB01006351.1:88246-114597 GCA_002631895.1 Agapornis roseicollis | reverse complement strand
CCCCCCCCCCCCCCCCCCCAAGAATCAGTTCTAAAAAGCACTCACCAGCTTCTGGTTTGCTCAAGTCATAAATACGCAACAGTTTATCTTGTCCACCTGTTAACAGATAATTGCTATCCTGAAACAGAAGTTATAAAGGGTCAACTCTATTTTGAATCATAATACCAGCCTTCCTTCATGAATCTTATAGTAACAACTTCTAACAGAATTATTACATTTAATCTACAATGTCAAAAGCTACGGGTAGTACGCTAGATTATTTGCCCATTAAGATAAACACATAAAAAGTAGAAGAGCAACTAATACCATAACATATTCCAGAGCTTACTTCCCTAGTGGATACAGTATATAAGATTTTCTTACCTGTGTAAAATCCACACTTTTGACAATGTGCTTGTGAGCCAGTGTGAGTAATTCATCGCCTGACACAGCATCCCACACTTTGCTGAAAAGCAAGAGGAAACATTTATGTTTAGTAGCACTATGACAAATCAACCTAAGAGTCAGATTAGAAGGTAAGCAATCTTCCCTGACATCATGATAACATTTTATCATAAATTCTACATTCTTCTAAGATATAGCTCAGTTAGTCAATGAAAATACATGTTTTCACTACATCTTTTTTGTACTATCCCACAATTTTCCTTCATCCTCTTCTTCAGGATAATGCAGACTAATTAGCATTTTAGTTTCAACAAAGTCAGTTCTTTTCTCCAACTTTATTAATAGAGATTGCCCTCTACTAACAGAATTCAAACTGCCAAATATTAATACGTACTGCAAACAAACAAGAAAAAAAAAATCAAAGCAATAATCCACTAGAATTTTCACAAGTTCTCCTGTAATAATCACAGAACCATAAACTGGTTTGTGTTGGAAGAGACCTTAAAGATCATCTAGTTTGAATCCCCCCTTGCCATGGGGGGGGGCACCTTCCACTAGACCAGGTTACTGCAAGCCTTGTCCAACTTGGCAATAATAAAAAGAAACCAACTGGTAGAAGCAAAGTAAAAATCCTTCTTTCAACTATGTTCCAACTACAGTACCAGAGGTTAAAGCCATATAGAAATGTTATTATAGCAAACTAGTATGGTAATTAAGTATATTTATCAAAAAGCAATCATAGTTATTAATCAGAATGGAATTAACTGTAGCTGCTTTCAGGAACCTAAGAGTCTAGGTTTTAATTTGGCTAGCCATAAATAAGCTAACAATTACTAAAGAAAAACAAATAGATCAGAAATTTACCAAAGAGCACTAAAATAAAATATAGACTAAAATAAAATACAGATTTCAAACAGTTTATCACTTACGCCGTAAAATCTGCTGCTGCTGTAGCTGCTTTAGTGGCATCTGTGTTCAAAGTGGCACCCCAAACAGCACCTTTATGACCAAGAAAGGTGCCAATCCAGTCTCCTGTGTCGCCCTGACGCAGCATGGGTTTACCATCTCCAGAAAAACAAAACCAACATTCAGGTGATGTGATAAAATAAGGAAGCTGTTAAACAAAAAGACTCCCTTGCACAAGCATAAAGAATGTGAAAACGTCACATACTTTATGAAGATATTCTTTGCAAGAGTTTATCTGAAGAGCTCAGATACGGCAGCTGTACTTGCTTCATGACTCTAAAACTGTATAAACATTAAAATACTACTCCAAATGAGATAAAATTTTTCTTTAGGTTTCTGTTAAGGAAAAAGGGAGACAGAAAGGAACCCCTGGTTCTGGGTTTGTATTTCTTAGTTTTCTTCCGGCAGGGCAGGTTTATTTTCTTGCTCTGGAATAGTATTATCAGACTAACAGTATGCAGAAGTAGGCCTTGTGTTTGTCAGCAAATATATTTAAATCACATACAGAGATTATGTAAAACAGAAAACCCTTCCTGTGATCACTTTCTCTGGGAGGCTATCAAAAAGTTGTTCACACAAGAAGATGCACCACTGAAGAAGACGCCCCCCAGAGCAGAAATGTCTGAATTACAATACGTACATAAGATTAACGTATGTTTGTACGAAGGAGAAATGCTTTTCACAAAAGGAGCAGCATTCTCGGGAAAGGAGGCAGACATCTTCATTCTACGTGCAGCAAGAAAGCTGTCCTGACTAAACGAAAGCTCACTTTAAAACCTACAGCCCACGTGGGCAGTTTTACAAATAAATCTTTTCGAGGCTTCCCACCCTACCCAATAGTTTGGATCCAAACTAGGCGCATGCGGGCTTTGGCACACCAGAGGCTAACCCGTTAATTAATTAAGCAACACGAAAACCAGCTGCGCGTCCCCCTTTTATTTCAGCACCACCATAAGCTAGTAGGACCCCACAAACGCTACTGTTTCACTGGATGAGCAGTGCATCCGGGAACAGTATCCTCAGCGAACGCCAGCCCCTGGGTCCCCTCCTGCCCGCCCCTGCGACACACACACACACCCCCCCAGGGAGGCGGTGCGCGACCTACGAGCAGCGCGGCGAAGGCTCGGCCCTGCTCCCCGCTCTCCACACCCCCATCCCGGAGACGAGGGCACCCCCAAAAATAAAGGGTCCACCCGTCCCCGCTTACCTTTGCAGGCGCTAATGAGGAAATAACCGTAGGGGGTGATGCCGCTGAAGGCCAGGTCCACCACAGGGCGCGTGTGCCCGGAGCACGTCAGTGGGGTCTGCCTCATGGCCATGGCGGAGGTGGCGGGGGATGAGGGAAGAAGAAGCGGTAACTCGCGTACGGGGCCTGTGGAGGGATGCGAGTCCCCTCCGGCCGGGCAGGAAGCAGCAATTGCGGCGGCGGGAGAGGAAATGACGGCACGGAAACGATCCGGTGCGGAAACTGTGGCGGGCGATTGGCGCGCAGCCGGAAGCGGGTTAAGCGCAGTCGCACTGGCAGCTCTTATAGGTTGCACCCGGCGGCTGTTGTTTCTGGGGGCAGCGCTTTGGTTGCGCACCGCCGCTGGTTCGCTCTGTGCCCGTGGAGTCCAGGTCTCCGGACAGGGCTCGTTGATCTTCATGCTCTGCTGACTCTGTGCTCCTCGGAAGCAGCCTCCAGTGTGCCTCAGCTTTGCACATGGTTTTCAGTAGTCGGGGGTTTCATATGAAGTGGTGCTAGTGCTGTTGCGGCCTATCCTGTCTCTTTCGCAGTTAGTTCTTTGTGCCCCCGTGCTGCCACTCCGCTCTCTTCAGGTTCCTAAAGCAGGACAAAGTTAATTCTGCCAAATGAAAGCACAGTTATTACTGTAGTTTTGTCCCCACTCATGGCCCACTGCAGGATATGATGAGCCTTTCCAGCAAGGCGGTGGCAGGAAGGCAGGCAGAAGGGGATGAAGGGATCTCGGGGATACATGGCAGCACCCCTTGGGTTTTCATAAAGGAAATGGGAGCTAGGTGGGTGGTAGTTGTCCAAGCTTGCCCAGAGAAGCATCTAAAGATGGCATCTGAAGAGGGTCAACAGCCTTAAAAATTGCAGAAGTGGTGTTTCTCTTCTTTCAACAGGCTAAAACATCAGAACGGTTTGTGGTTGATCATCTCCTTTTTCTATTCCAAGTCCTACAACTATGAAACTTACCTAAATCATTAATAGATACTTCAAGTTTTAAACAGCTTCAGTCTTCCACAGCTTCTCTTTACAGGGTAGGTGCCACATATTTGTTTCTGACTTTCTAGTATTTCATTTATGATCCCAGAGTTCTCAAAAGTAGCTCCCAATGATTTTGTAATTTCATGACCCATTTCCATGTATAGTAATGCTATAACTGACATTTCCAGTTCTGCCACATAGACCTGTTCAGTATCTTTCAGATACAGATTTTTTTCCTAATAGAGGTACCAATCTCTATATAAACCTATAGTGGAATTGATCCAACTCTCAAACTACAGATGATAAGGGAAATTCAAATGCATCTCTGAAAGCTTTTAAATTATCATCAAAAGTCTCATTGAAATCGAGCTCCAAAAGTTGTCATTCTCTTGGTAAAACTGTTTGTGACTGAGGAATTTTACATATTTTATCCCATCCTTAGGAATACTTTGAGAACTTAATATATAACATGTTTTTACTCAGTCTGATTGGCTAAAACTTCAGAGTGCAGAAGTCAAATGCAATTTTAATATACTTTATATTACAGCAGTGTTTCCAGATTGTCATGTTATATTAATGTTCTAAATCTTACTTATATGTTCTGTATTTCGTAGAATCATAGAATAGTTAGGGTTGGAAAGGACCTTAAGATCATCTAGTTCCAACCCCCTTTCCGTTTGCAGGGATGCCTCACACTAGACTATGTTGCCCAAGGCTCTGTCCAACCTGGCCTTGAACACTGCCAGGGATGGAGCATTTACCACTTCTTTGGGCAGCCCATTCCATTGGCTCACCACCCTCATAGTAGGAGCTTCTTCGTTATACCTATCCTGAACTCCCCCTGTTAAGTTTAAACCCATTACCCCTTGTCCTATTGCTACAGTCCCTGGTGAAGAGTCCTTCTGCAGCAGCCTTGTAGGCCCCTTTCAGATACTGAAGGGCTGTCCTAGGTACATTCATGTGAATGGGGCAGAAACTAGGCGAAAGGATAGATGGTGATTCCTTATCAAAGCTTATATTTGAAACAGGACTAAGCAAAAGATTTCTTTCTTTTTGCATTTTCAACACCTAATCTAAACACAGGACTATGTTTCCTAGTTAGAAATGCTGCTTGGGTTTGCATTAAAAAAACCAGCTTTGGTAACTGATACTATAAACTCTTTGGGTAGGAAAAAAAAAAAACCCCTAAAGGTCAGTTAAGACAAAGCCTCAGTATTAAATTTTAAATACATACTTAATATTCAGTATTGAGGAAAGGGAAGATCGTGTTTAGGGATGTTTGTTTTTAATGATTTCATAGGTTTGTTTGATTTTGTCTTCTACTAAAGTGGAGGATGATTTTCCACCTGCACAAAGCAACAATACAATACTCATTTAGGAAGACACAAAATCCATAACACTCAGACAAAGGCAAAAATATTTCCAATTTGCCAGTAAGTAGCTGAAAATCAGAAAATCGTGGAGATATGAAGCCTATAAAATCTAGATGTATTAAAAATCCCACAAGGCCCAGCAAAATTGTAGAGTAGTATTATGAATTGAGTTTTTCATATGCTGCAGGAACATGAAAGTTCTAGTAAGGAATGTGGCGGGTGTCACTAAAGCCAAATCCTTAAAAAGGGACTTTGATACCTACTGTTGGACGTAGGCAGACTTCAGGCATTCTGCTGCCAACTGCTGTGTTTCATCATGAGGAAAATAACTGTACTGGGTAGAAACCTGTGTATTAATTGTTATCAGATACCACTTATAAAAGTTACAAACCTGCTGGTAGATGGACTTGGTACAAGAATGTACTTGATTACGCAAGCACTGACACTATGCAGTGCTGAAATGTACTTCCAGCAGCAGGTGCTTGATTGATTCCCAGGTAGAGCCTGACACTTCCCCGCTGGCACCAGTCACAGCCTTTCTGGCCTCATTTCCTGTCCGCTTCCTCCCCTGCTGTTTACCAGACAGTGCCTTCCAGAAACTGATTTTTGCTTTTCACACTGAAGGTGTTTCCATTCCTATGTACAGGAACAGTAAAGCTGCACAGCTGGACAAGAAGTACTGAAGTTAGACCCTTAAAGTCTAGATTTAACAGTGGTACAGAAGGATGTAACTTCATAAATTACAGTTCTGCAAAGCAGGGAGGACCTTTATTATCTTTGGAAATATGACAAATGACATACAGAAATAATACTGAAAATAAAGCTATCTAATTTTTTTCTTATATCTTTAATACCAAGACAGGCCAGAATATAATAACTGAAAGTCTCTGAAGTTTGTCCTTGTCATGGTTTAAACCCAGCCACGCAGCTTATTCACTCACCCAACCCCCCTTTCTTGCCCTCCCCTGCTTCCAGAGGGATGGGGAGGAGAATCAAAAGAATGTAACTCCCAAAGGTTGAGATAAGAACAGTTTAATAACTAAGGTATAACACAAATCACTACTGCTACCACCAATAATAATAATGATAAAGGAAATAACAAGGGAAAAGAATACAGCATCTCACCAACCACCAACAGATAACTCACGACACCGCACCCCAACTCAGCACCGACTGAATACCCTCCTCCACCCCTCCAGAGAACTAGCCTTTCCGGGTATCTCTCAGTTACATCCTGGACATGACATGCTATGGTATGGAATACCTCTTTGGTCAGTTTGGGTCAGGTGTCCTGTCCCTGCTTCCTCCCAGCCTCCCCTCCTCCCTGGAGCATGAAGCTCACAAAGTCCTTGGTCAGAGTAAAACATTTGAGCAGTAACTAAAAACATTCCTGTTATCAGTTTTGTTCCCAATGGAAACATCAAAACAAAGCTGCACCAGCTACCATGAAGAAAACATGACTGCTACTGCTAGACCCAGGACAGTCCTAAGCCTGACTCAGGATGTATCATGCCTAATTCAGACAGCAAGTTTGTTTAGCAGCCATCTCAGACTTTTTTCCTGCTACATTCCAGTGTACATTCTGCATCTCTAATCCAACACCAACTAGAAATTTCGTATGCAGCATTTCTTAAGTTGAGCACAAGGAGGAGAAATACAACCATGAAGTATGTTTGCAGGTGGGAAAGGAAAAACACTTTGCCATGGGGCCACTGCAGGTGGAATGAGAAGCATGTTCAGGAGGAAGTATTCTAGACAGAAGCAAGAGCAAGGATGAGAAGGGAAGGGGCCAAATACACACAGGAGATGCTGAAGTGATCCAGCATTGTCAGCCAGCAAAAGGCCAGCCAGCTGAACTGATCTGAGAAGCAATATTCTGATGTGGTAATTTCTATGGGATCTGCTTCCAATGCTTGTGTTCAGAGCTGTTGTTTTCCTCTGTTGGAGCCCAGTGGCCCTAGCTCCAACTCCTCTGGCATTTCTCCTGTCATTGCCCTCCTTTTGGCTCTCCAGTAGCATCTCCATTTAACTATGTTTATTCCCCACAATTTGAGAAGGTTTGATTTAGGAATACACTAGTTCTGTGCCCACAGGCTAGATTACTTTTAATACAGAGATTGTTCAAGAAGCTAGGAACTGTGAAACAGGCCTCACTTTAAAGGAAGTCTAAAGAAGGTACAAGAAGATGAAAAAAAAAGTAGTTAATTACAAATGAAAGCCTACCTAGCAAGCTTAAAACAAAAATACCAGGTTAATACTGAGTTTTCTTGGGTTAGCCAAGGTCATTCTGTATCAGTTTCCAAAAATGATACAAATAAATGTCTTTAAAAGTTTTTTATTCAGAGCTTCAGACTGGTCTATTTATTGTCCAAATAACAGTTTTATAGTATTAAATTAAGTATTTGTCAACCTCAATTTGTATGGGAGCAATCAGGGCCTTTTAATCATACAGAGTAATTCACCCCATTACTGCACAGAATAACAAGTATGCCAATCATAGGTTATGAAGCATCTGGGCAAGACTCTCTTTTACTTAACATTTATAATTCAGAGTGTCTGCTTGATTAAACAGCATCTTTTCACAGCCAGTGACTGAATTTTCTCAGAAATGTGGCTGATGATGAATAAAGCTATCCTAGTGAAAGGTCATGATGCTAGTGCTTTGATTAAAATTAATCATGCAGAGATTGAATTAAGTAGAGGGTGTTTAGTATACATATTTACATTTCCAAAGACTCCTTTCTTGTCATGTTAGATGTCATAGCTGGAAATACATTCTTTTGCCACTGAGTGGAGCTCTTTACATATTTATTAGTGCATTAACGCTCTAGCTGAGAGCTTCTACTCTGAGGTGACTTACTGATAGTTCTTTCAGCTTGTACCTGGCAGCTTTGTGGACATAGTGCTCAAGAAGTTTCTAGATGCTTAATTCTCTAAAATTAATTGGCAAAATAAGTAAATGGGAAAGAAAAAGAGCATCAGGGCAGCCCCTTTGTTAACAGACTTTGAATACAAGTTATTTTAATGTTTTGTGAAATGTTCAGTGTAATCTGTAGCTGCATTGATGCTCTCTACTTCTGGTCTTTTAAGTTTTTCTTTGGAGACATGTCCCCTACTAATTTGTACAAATAATTTGGGGGGGTAGGGGGGTGAAAGATAAAGGAAATTTGTTTGTGGAAGAATGATGTGTTACAGATGCTGGGTGCAGATATGTGAGAGCAGTTGCAAAGTATGTTGCTGTGTTTTCACCAGGGGACTAATTATGACTTGAGTGTCAGCCTTGAGCAGTCAGTTATCACTGAATGACAAGATAAAAGGCAGAAGTAATCATATTTCACAAATAGTAGAACAGTGTACTGCAATCCAAGGAATTCTTCCTAGATCAGCCTTTCACAACAGGTGACCATGTTTTTTTCTATCTTTGTGCAATTTCTTGTAGGATAGAACTAGGGAATGTGAGTGCTAAACCACAGACATGCTTATGTTGGGTGTGCATGGTAATGTAGTTTGTATGTGTGTAAATGAGGCCAAGGGGATTAGACAGGGCAATGGGCTGTAGAGGAATAGGGAGGAGTTTGAAGAAGAGTTTGAGACAGCAGCAGGAGAAGTGGTTCAGAAGGAGAAATATGACACAGGGAAGCTGGATAGGAGGGGAAATAGAAGACTTGGAGTGTGCCTCATAGTGGGATGTGTACCTTTTTTCCTGTCTCTTCAGGTGAGGTCAAATGTAATTCCACTTCTTTAATCACCATCTTAGTGCTAGGATCTCTAAAGAATTTACTCTTCTGAAAAAAATATTGCTCCTAATAGTGCATCCAAGTTAGACCATCGGGAGCCTTTCCACCTATCTGGAGGGCAGAGATCTGGCACATTCAGAGTATGCACCACCCATAGAGTGATGAAACCAATAAGGAACATTTGAAAATGTTTTATCTCTGCTATAATAGCTTCTCTGTTCCTCAGTCCTCAAGTCCCATTCTGTCTTTTGAACAGGAAAAGTGGTTAGTGCTGGCCAGATAGGAGAGTGATGAAGAACAGGAAGAATGAACCTAAAGTAGTCTGTGTTTTCACTGAAAAGCTGAGCCACTGCAAAGCCAAATGGACAACAAGTGAAAAAATTATTAAAAACAAGTCCGAGAAATGCTTCCTGGGTTTGTACCCAAATGTACTCAGAATATACTGTTGCTAAAGTTAACCCTCAGAATATAGAGGAATGTAAAGTAAATATGTACATAATCAGGTTTATGATGAAAGATGTAAAGACATAGTTGGAAAAGCACAGACAGAGTCAGTATAGGGAACTCAACTAGAAAGGTGTTTATGTGTTCACAAGTCCTGTGTGAGGACTGTGCTCAATCAATCCATTTAATAATATAGAATATTGGAGTAAGCTAATGCATGTGATAGGCTTGGTGGGACAGGTGATCTCACAGTGTTAATAGGAGAGATGGAAAGGGGAAATGGAGAGAAAGAGAGATACACAAGTCTTTTCCCATGCTTGGAGTTCTTGTAACTGAGACAAAGTGAAAGAGAGAAGTTACGGGTATTATCAGTGCTAAGTTTTGTTCAGCAAAGGCAAGTGCAAAGTCCTGCACTTTGGGTACTGCATTCATTCAGGCAGAAAAAGATAAGGCAAAGTTAGAGAACCTTACTGTTATGTATAACTAACTATGAAAGGATGTAAAGAAGACAGAATTAGACTATTCTCAGAGGTGCACAGTGTAAGCCTCTCTTCACTGGGCAACATGACATTTGCTGGTTTCTCAGAGCAAGTTGTGCATTACAGAAAGCTAGAATGCAGCAGTGTGGTTCTGCTGCCACTTGTACAATAAAATAAATTTTTAAAAGTAGATTTTTTTTTTAGGGAAAATACTATGTAATAAAGTGTTTTTCGCTTTTTGGACACATGAGAAAAAAAGGTGAACTTGGAAACAGAGGAAAGCATGAAAAAGATAAGAGACTGCTGATAAGTGACATATATTTGTGTTATCTAGAAAAACTGCTAGATAAAATTTCTTTGCATAGATAGCAATTCATGAGTTTTTTTTATTTCTGCCCTAAGGGCATAGCCCCTCCAACTTTTAAACAAATATTATTGCTCTTCTGAGATTTGAGAATATGTTCCATTTCAAAACAACTTTAAGCTACATTTGTCTCTGGACTGAATCCACCAATGTCATCAGTATTAGATCATGGATTAATTTGGCTCATGGTGTTATGCTTGGAGTGACTACAATTGCAGGCTTTTGGTCTTTTGCCAGGATAAAATTTTGAAATAAATAAGTAGCACTGATGATAGAAGACAGTGACCATGCTTCTGTAAGTCTGAGACATGACAAGGAGATTTGCAAAGGGATTTTACTGAGAGTTTGGGGAAGAATTATTATTGTCCCAAGACACAACAATTGTATAACTCAAAGGAACTGAAAATCTGTAACAATGGAGTGAGTAAAAAAGGTAGGAAGTGCCATCATTACTCTTGAGTAGAACTTTGCTCATGAGGCTTATACAAATATTTGGCTTTCAGACTGGATAAAAATAGAAGAAAAAATAATCTTTAGACACCCCTACCACTTGATTGCAGATGAAACTATCTTCTTATAGTTACAGGTTTGTTAGCTGAGTGTGAACCAGCAAGTTCCCAAGATAGCCAGATCCCTTAACACCCACCAAGAGCTTTTGAAGTTTAACAACAAAACCTGACTCTAAGAGTGTAAGTATAGAACCATGTAAGGAAAAGTCATTAACTAGTTAATCTTAGGCCTTATCTGGAAAGTACTCTATTTCTATGGAAACTGAGTACTTGGCTCTGAATACCAGAGCATATAATAGGAACTCATTGTAAGAGTATTGGAGCAAACAGAAGTATCCAGTTATGTCAGCATTCTCTAGTTGTTCTACTTGTTTCCTCTCCCTGGTTTATGCCTAATCCTTTACCTCAGTTTTTGACCTTGTGTTTTACATTTTTTGTGGGGGCAGTAAATCCAAAGGAAGCAGTGTATTCAGGCATCTCAGAGACATTCCTTGAGATACTTGGGGCACCCTTGGTTTGCTAAAGTACACAGACCTGTGTTGGAATGCTGTCAAGTGCAGGCTTTTAGGAAGGAATTTTTCTGGCAGACAAAAAAGTTATTTCACAGAAGCAGTAACATTCTACAGTTTCTATAAATCCCTTGAACGTTGTGATCAGCTAAGGGTTGACAGCTGCAAACAGGTTACAGATAAAACCCCGTATCATACTAGCATATCTGGGCCGTTTGTTTCATCTATTTATATGAATGATAAAACAACACTAAAAGTAATTAATGTGACTCTAGTATTATAAGCAATAATATGTATCTAGTATCGCACCTATTTAAGGCACTGAACAAATAACCATATGTGAAGTAAGGAATGGAAGCAGAATTTGGAAACTACTGTTAGCCTGTGTGGATGATATGAATAAATTAATTTCTCATGTTACTTTGTAGTGTATCAGCCAAACAAACAAAAAATAATCCATTAAAAATCTGCCCGGCACCTGGGAATGGGCTGTTACTACAGTTGTCAAGAGCTACAGAGATTTCCATCTGTGAATCATTAATCAAATCTGTGCCAACTCAAAAGACCAAAACCTGCTATCAGTTAGTTTGTCATCTTAAAAAAATACCAGAAGTATTAGAAAGCCCTCTCACTGACAGCATCACTTGAGAGGCCAAAGACAGTTTAATCCTATCACCTGAACAACTTTCCTTCTTGAGAGAGTTATTCTACATATTCCACTAAGCAACTGTCAGATTACCATCTTATCTGTCAGATCACCAGCACTTACAGGAACTGCTGACTGTAGCTGAGTGTGAATTGTTGCCTGGAAGTGAAATATTTTGTTCACTGTGGTAAATGAAGTAATCCCTACCCTGCTGAAGCCCTTCATGCTATTGCCTTGTGGCTCCTAACCAGCTTTAATGGCTCCTCCATTAAAGCCACAGCTAGACATTCTTTGCTGGACGTTCTTATCCTTATTGCTTTACAAATGTTTTGCTAACTAAATTTATGTATTCCGTTTACCCATTTTCCACCACAGAACTTGATGACAATGCAAAAGACTCTGGATGAAAGCTGGTTTTGTAATATTCAGTCAAGCTTTCAGTTCACTGCAAGTGTGTCTCTTGGTCCCAGGAGTGCCAGTGATAGTTTGATTCCATTTGCAAAAGTCAAATTGAAGTATTTGAAGGGATATGAAGGGGAACATAGCTACTAAATGTTTGCTCGGAGCTATAATGTGAATGAGTAGATAAAAACAAACATACTGCTTTCATATGCTCTTGATCTGACTGCAAGTACTATGGAAAACAGTGTTAGGAAGAACAAAGGTCTCAGGAATAAAACCTGTATTAATTCTTTTACTGAGAATGTTTATACTTATAGGGGAAAAAACAATGCTATGCTTTTATCTCTATAGATGTTACTGAAAATATCTCAAATTCCACATGACTTGGCATTAAGCTTGTAGTTACAATTTTTTTTACAAGTAGGTCCCTCCTTATATATTGCCTTAAACCAAAAGCCAAACTGCTAACTCCAGACTTTTAAGTCTATGTATGAATTGTTTTCACAAAACAAATTAAATAAGCCTAAAATTACTTTTAAAATACTTTCCAGAAAACTAGATTTAGCTTTTAAAAGCCATCTTTATTAGAAAATATAGGTAGAATACTTTCGCGTGGAGATCTGAGTTCATTGAACTCTTCCAAAGGCCAAATGCATGAGCCAAAATAACCCATGAAATAACAGTTCACCCAAACTCATGAGAACCAAGTCAGCTGACTCTGGCAGAGCACAAATGTTTTTAAACTCATTTCAGCTTCTTTCATGAAGATAATCCAAGCAGTACCAACTTACTCATTGCACAAGTATCTTTTCTGCTTCTCCCAAGACAAAATGATAACACAGGAGTCAAAGGCTTACAGTGTCACAGAATCACAGCCTAGATTTTTTGTACTGTAGCAACAGATCTGCAGAAGAGCAAATTTGTGTTTTATAAGATAGAAAACTATGTTGGAAAATAACAAAAATCATGTTCTTTTTTAACTAGACACAGTATTTTAGAGAAGGCTGGAATGCCCTGTCTCTAATGTACAGTACTGCATTTAATATACTTCTTTTATTTATTCTGCTTTAGTAATCAGCTGCTGCTTTTGAGGGGGTAATAAAATTAGTTTTTATTCCTACACACACACACGCTCATACAATGTAATGTATTGTGACCAATTTACTTTTTTAGAGAAGCTAAAAAAGGAGAAATACACAAGAGCACCCTTGTTTGAATAAATACTGGGCTGTCTGTATGGAATAACAATTACATGCTGAAGCTAGAGCAGATGTATGGGTGTGAATCACATAAGGGTAGGTTGGAGAATTATAATCAGCCAAACAGACCTAGGAATCCATCAGCAGTGGAAATTTTTCTGTGGCCAAACAGCAGGTTTTTCTAACTATTATAAGGCAAGATGGGGAAAATGATTTTCAGTCCATGTTTTGCTGCAAGTCTAGTGTGGAAGTTCCCAAAGCATAGGACATGCATTTGTACATACAATGGTATGTCTTCACTGACATTTGTGATGTTCCTTTGATACTTTCATATACAGGGCAGTTTCAAAGCATTGTATAAAACAAATGTCATTTGCCTACTTCGCTTCATAATTTCTGCTTTATCATTCAAAAAATTTCACTCAGTAAGGTAATTCAGTGTCTTTCCTGGTGGGGTGTTTATTACCCCCTTACTCTGTTACTTATAAAATAGCTTCATATGAACCATCAACACAGGCACACTCCCAAAGAGCCATAAACCAGGAAAAGTCATGATGCAAATTTTGTCTTCTATTAAGTCCTTTCTTCTCTCCTATTAGTTTTGCATTTCACCTGGTGTCATGTATTTTGCATTAGACTGTTGGAAATGAACAAAGGCATTTGTAAGCCAGGGGTTTTAAAGCACACTCCAAAAACCTGCCAGGACACCTTCCATCAACTTCAAGTAGTAAGCAAATGGGCTTGTTATCTTCATTCTTTGTTGTGAACCTAAGATATACATAAGAGGGCAGAGAAGAATGGGCAGTTAGTAGTGATGACAAACATTACCATTTGAAGTTTTGGGTGTAATTTATTTATTTAGTTAGTCAGCCTGTTTTTTTGTCCACCTCCCCAAGATACCTGCTGATGAAGAAAAGCTATTTTAGCTAGGTGCTTTTTGGTCAGTCTCAGATGAGAGTTAAGACATAAAAGTAGAGGAACAGAACCAACATCATTGCTGGGGCACTGCTGGAATACCGACTCTTGCAGTTGCTGCTTTTGCTGTTCTCATACCTGCTCTGAGTGAAGAAATGACACTATATACCAAAGCTAAAGGGCTTATATTGTATTATACGTTGTTCAGGACTGAAGGAAGTTCTCCACTGTTATGCCTTTTACAGAAATTCCATATGCATTTGCTGCTTCCCAAAGGCATGTAGCTAGGCCTGGTGCTTAAGTATTTTCTAGCCCCTGAATTAAAATAATACAAAATAATTCCAAAAATTTATGATAGTATGGATTTTTTAATGACCTGTAAAAGAAATACAAGTATTTTCAAAAAAACTTGGATATGATTATGGAACCAGTGACCACAAAGAATTAAATCAAGCATTTCTATTTCTAGTGATAACTGAAATGCATCCAAACTTGTTTCCAGTCAAGCAAATAGGTGTTTGTACAATGATTTTACTAAAAGTCAGGGCCATGTTGAACAGGGCTCTGAGCAACCTGATCTAGTTCCAGCTTCCTTTACCACTAGACCAGGTTGCTCAAAGCCCTGTCCAGCCTGGCGTTGAACACTTCCAGGGATAGGGCATCCACAACTTCTCTGGGCAACCTGTGCCAGTGCCTCACCACCCTCATAGTGAAGATTTTTTTCTGACAGCTAATGGAAGTCTTCCCTCTTTCAGCTTAAAGCCATTCCCCCTTCTCCTATCGTTACATGCCCTTGTAAAAAGTCCCTCTCCAGGCCACCTTTAGGTATTGAAAGACTGTCCCTGAGCCTAGTCTTCTCCAGGCTGAACAACCCCAAGTCTGTCAGCTTGACTTCACAGGGAAGATGATCTGGCTCTCATGATCATTTTTGTGGCCCTCCTCTGGACTTGATTAAGCAGGTCCATGTCCTTGTGTCAGGTGTCCCAGAGCTGAAAACAGGTCCGCAGATGGGGTGTCACAGGAGTGGAGTAGAGGGGCAGAATCACCTCCCTCTAGCTGCCGGAGTGCATTTTCAGTTTGTATCCATCTTTTCTTCTTTTCTTAGAAGAAATGGAAGACACACAGAGCCTCTACTTTAAGTAAATTTTTTTGCAAACGTAAGTCACCTAGTGTCACTTCTTATTTAAACAGATCTCATAGCTTTTTGTCCTGTTGTACTGCCCATGTAGTCCAGCCACAGCAATGATATCTTGGATGACTATCCTATTTAACAGGCAATATCAACCAACTAGGAATGGCACTTCAGGGAGCAGAGGATTCCCACCTCTCTGAATTAGTTTTATACATGCATGAATCTCACATTTGGACTCTAAAATATGACAACCTGAAAAATTTGCCTGACATGTCTTCTGCCTGATGAAGAAGCATATATTTATTAATGAAAATTATGAACTTCCTTCAGAGAAATAAGAACACCATGGATTTTATGAAAGCAGTAGCAGCATCAATATAACAATGGATTCTTGAAGCTTCCCCATTTATCACACTATATAATCCCCGTAATTTTAGACAATATAAATAGTAAGGCTTGAAGATGTTTCTGCTGCTGAATTAACTGGATATTAACAAGATACTGAGAGGCTAGCAATAATGCAAAGAAAGGTCAAGACTTTCTCATGGAACTGGATAGAAAGTGTGAATATTCAGTCTTTTGATGGCATTTTGATGGCAGGTCTGACCATTGGTGCAGAAAACGTGTTTACATCATGAAGTGGAACAGGAAGAATCTGTGATTTGTCGACTTAGTACTACATGGGAGCTGGTCATTCCCTGTCAAAAGTATCGTGAGGTCAGTAAGGAGCAAGAAGTCCTTTTCTGCCAAGTTTCCTGGACAGGAATTCTGGACAGGATTCTGTGTCTGGACAGAAATCCTGCTTTAGTAGATATATGATACCACTTGGGAAAGTGGAATTATATCAACCATACATCAGGTATAACTGCTTGAATATACAGTTTTCCACAGAAGAATTCAGCATCAAAAATTCCTCAGTATTTAATGCTTGAATGAGAAACCAGTTACACAGATTAATGGTGTGTCATTCCAGAATAACAGTAGCTGCCTCCCAGAGCTGACCAGCAGAGTTAGAATGTTTCTTTCTTCCATCCAGATGTTAAAATGATCAGAAACATCAGCATATTCATTAGTTCATAGGCAGCATGGCAAAAACTCATCCTTAAACTTGATCCTGTTTCCCTGTATCCTGTCAGAAGAGATCCTGACTTCAGTAGCCCGTCAGTTACAGAGGTTGTTCAAAGGTACAGACAACACTGGGTTTTCTACTGCTTGAAGATGTAGCTGTTTAGTTTTCAGGGGGATTAAGAGCTGCAGCTATTCTATATCATTCCTCTGCACTGATCTTTTTAGCTTCGGGTCTACTCTGGCTGCCAATTTGAGGGTCAGGCCCTAATCTTCAAAGCCATCACCAAGTTTTAAACTATTTATGTTGTCAGGGCATCACTGTCTGCACTACAGCTACAGAGCTGCATCCTTCTCAGAAAAGCAGCTCAGAGAGTCCAGGACAAAGTACACTAAGGCTGAAGACAGTTTTGGCAGAGTGTCTTCCCTACTGGACAACCTCCTCAAGGAGGTCACGCACTCAGCATTCCTCAACCATAAAACTGCTCCTCATATCCTTTCTAAAGTTACCTGTCTTCCCTGCAGAATGTTCCCCTCATCTTTATGGTATAAAATAATTTCTTTCATATCAGAAACATGGACCTGTAAGCTAAGATTACTGAGATTTATTTACAATCTATAATGAGCAAACCTGCAACCACTGAAAAGCTCTCAAACAAAAATGTAAAAAAAAACAAAACAAACCTGTTCTGTGATCCTTATGACAGACATCCTGGACTCCAACTTTGGAGTTTGCCATTTGGAAAGCAATGCTATTAGCTCCCAGATTTGAGCGATTTTAGATACATGTCCAGGTCTTCCCTGTGAAAGACTTTTTTCCATGAGAACTGAGTTGATTTAAACTACAAAGTAAATCTTTCCTAACAGAAAAAGATTTATGTTACATATTCAAGTCCTTCAGAAACAGCCTCTTCTGCCTTTCCACATATCCTGGTGGAGATAATCCCCTGCAGCTGCTGATTCATGCTGAGATTGCTCAAGCAACGGTTTGATGCAAGATTTACATTTGCAGTAGAGTGCTTACCATTGTGTGAAGAGACTCTTGCAGGAAACTTGATTTATCTTTCCTTTGTAAGCAATCAGCTCTGTTCCAGCTGGTAAGGCAATGCTAGGAGCCAGGTACCAGCTTGAAGATCACCTGATCTATACAGCAGCCTAGAATTTGCTCCATTTTTTTTAGTGAATAGGAGGGAAAAAAAGGAAGTGTTAAGCAAAACAAACTGATAGCCAACTCCAGAACTACAATTTTTGTAGGAGGTCAGCAAGAGAACTCAGCCTGTTGATATTTCAATGATAGTTTCAGAGAGAAAGAAAAGATTGCCTTTTATTTCCAGTGGTGCTTGCTTTCAAACCCAGGCTCCTATTTGGGTAGCAACAGTGAAGTAACACTACTGATCATTGCAGCTTCATTTTCAGACTTCAAGCATTTCATATTTTGACTTGATGCTTCAGATCTTGAAGAAGCACAAACTTCACTTTTATGAATTTACTGGCCCTCATAGAGAAAAACAAAATAAAATATGAACCCAAGATCACCTCAAGAGCTCAAAGTTACAGCTAAAATAAAAGTATCTCTGTTTAATATTTCACAGCTAGACTGCATAATTTTCAATGTTTGCAACTAACCATTTTTCTGAAGATTCTGTTCTAGATACCGAATTTTTCTTTTTGTAATTTGGATATAAAATGGTCTACCCTCAAAGGCATTTCAAGATTCCAGTTTTGTGATTCACTTGTGAAAGGAGTTATTTTCAATCTTTCCCATGATCTTAGTGTCATGGGATTTTATTCTCTGGGAGCCATGATGACACAAATAGCATTAACAACAACAAATGCATTATCCATTTTGAATTTATGATAGGAAAGAAACTCAGGGCTTCTGATAATTTCTTAGTGGACAGCAGCTTTTGTTACTTGCCAGCAGTACAAACTCAGCTGTCATCAGTTGTGGAAAGCTGCACAGGCTCAACTAGATGTCAGCAGAAATGCAGGTTATTTTTGCTGTTTTCTTGTGTTTTCCATTTAATTTTTCAAACCATATACTCTCTATGCCTCATATAGCACCTGTAAAATGGGATTATTGAGGTTTTCTTCTATTTGTCTGTAAACAGGTTGTCATGGACAGATTCTGTCATCTTTGCTCTTGCAGCAGAACACATCACAAAGAAAAATAATAGGAGTGAAAACGCGTAACGAGCATTTATCAGTAGGGAGCTTAATTTTGAAGCCTAGAGATGTATTAATTTATCTGAATATAATCAATACATTATTAATGAAGTACTAGAACTTTCAAAAGGTGTGGAGGCTTACCCAGAGTGTAAATACAGGATAATGCAGGGCAGTTTGATTAGCCCACCAACTGAAAGTCTCTTAACAATTCAGATACATTTAGGAAGAGAAGTTGCTATCCCCTTTGACACATTTCCATCACAACAGGCAGACGCTGTGTCCACTCTGTTTCTGTTTTGTGGTTAAATTAAGGACATCAGTCTTGTGGAACATACCATTCTAAACCACTATCATAAAATAAATAGTATTGCAAAAGAGCTACAAAAGCAATACCCGTGTGCTGCAACATCTGTCCTCTTGTACCTCCTCCACCCTGGGTTTGGGGTGCTCAGTCCAGCTGCTGTATGAAGATGTTCTGGTGAAGCATGCCGCCTGTGCTGAGGCATCCCAACATGCCACAAGGTCACTTTGACCATCCAGCTTCTTAGTCTGCAACTGAAAATACTGCTTTTGTGTGCAAGATTCTGTTTCAATGTCATCTCATTGGAATTTGGTATCAAATGCCTCTGTCTGTTCCAGGTGGATCACACACTGTGTTTGGGAATGCCAAGCCAGTACTACATTGGGTTATGTTCTTACTATGTCTTTGAATGGCTGTCCTGTGTTGAAATGGGAACAACTAGGATAATGTGGTGATATGTATTGATATTGGTAAAGTGTATTGGCAAAGGAGGTTACAAATTAGTAGTAGAATTTAACCCCCAAATTTGTCATAGTGTGTACTGAAATATAGACACCAGAGCAGATAGGAATTTTTCACATGGTCTTTTGATTGATGTTGGAGTGGGAATAAATATGTAAGGGATGGGTGATATATTTCCTAGAGTGGAATGGGACAGGGAGTTGCTTTCTCTTTCATTCAGTTTTGGATGCAGTTCAATATTTGAAGGGCCCGGGCTATGCTGGCCAGGAAACAGTGGGGAGAGGCAGGGGCTCTGCTGCACCATGCTGCACCCAAAAATAGTAATATGCTCATGAGAAAGGGCATTGGGGCATGAGGGACATGGGCCCACACATGCTGACTCTGCAGAGCATGACCTTCATCTCCATCAGCACCAGGTGTGAGGCTGCAGGGCAGGGGAGGGTCATGGGGCATCTGGGCCAATGGTACATCCCAGCTGAACAAGGGCATGTGCACCTCTACCTGTAGACATGCATACCTTGGGTCCTCCAGCTTGAAAGAGTTAGTCTGGAGGCAAGTTTGCCTTGTTTCAATGAGCATTTAAGTTGTTCTGCTTTTCATTAAGTTTTGGATGTAGTTTAATGATATTTGTAAGGTACTGCGAGATATTATATGAGAACAAAGCATTTTAGACTTTTAACAATTCAAGTTAAAATATCTGGTCTGAGTTATCTCTAGATAGGATTTGTGATTTTTTGGTTTTTTGGAGACTGTTCTGGTTCACACTGAACATGCCCCAGGATAATAAATCTTTCAGTAAAAATGTGTAAAGATTCTAATACAGTTAAGGATATATGTTTGCTCACTGCTTTCAAGAAAGGTCTATTTCAAATCTGTGGAAATGAAGAGGAAAAAGACAGCTTTCTTCTAACATTATATTTGTTTCATTTTCAAATTCACAGAAATTGGATGCAAATCTGATATTGTCTCTTAGGAGCCTGTTTGCTTTGTTGCCAAGGTCAAGCTAACTTTGTTGCAAGCTAACTTCCTATTTTTCACATGGCTGTTCTATGCTTCAGCTATTTCTCTGGTGTATTAAAACAAAAAGGCTTTTGTCCAGCATCAAATGTTCATGTCTTCTGCTTATTTTCTCTGCCTCATTTTTAACCCTTGCAACTGTTTAAGCTCTAGGAAGATGCCACCACCCACTTACCGCATCCCATCCTTAAGTTGCTGCCTAACTCAGAGTTGAAGGTCTGTCTGAGAAAATGGGGGTTAGGCTGTACGAAGTTGATAAGAAGGAGCTGTTATGGATCTCAAAGTGGCCATTTTGTCAAGGATGCATAAAAAGTAATTCCTCTAAACAGCCATGTGGTTCCAGAATTGGGTAGAAGATGGTGGTGGCAGTTGTAGGAGAGTTCTGGGGTTTGGCTTTTTCTGAGCCTACAGTGGCTTGTCTGTCCTTTTGCAAATACAGCAGGTTTTTCCCCTGCCTTGTGTGTAGGACCGAAATACTGAATGCACATTAGGAGGTTTTCAAAATTAAATGAGAAATCGCAATGTACCAGACAACTGCAAAATGCAAAGGTTCTGAACTTACTAAACCTTTACTGTTTTGGCTACTTCATCCTCAGTGTTGTGAGAGTTATGGTCTGGGCTGTAGCCTTGAGATAACTTGGGTTTATGTGTTCATATGTGTAAGAAACTGATCTAGTAAGCAATATCTATATACTGATGCCCACTGATAGCTAAAATTAATGTCTTTCCTGTTCATAGAAAGCTCCATAAAAAATAAAGTGGAAAGCACTATCACTGAAATACAGAAAAATAAATCTTGGCTTGTGAGTTCATAATATTTGTGTCTGTGTTTCTTGCTTTTGTGTCATATTATTAGGGTTTCCTGCTGTAGAGGGTAGTGTGTAAGCTAGTCAGGAAAACTTTCTGACATTGAAAGGACTGTGCTGCAGAGGTGCTGCTTTCACTCTCATCTCCTTGTTTACAGATGCCCCAAAAACACTTGCAGAGACTGGAAGAGAAACCTCCCTGTCCGGGACCTGTGATGCTCATCTATATTGATATGACAGATAACTTCACAAGCCTCAGTATCTATATAGCCACAAGTGACTATACAGTATCTGTATAGTACTGAAAGTGAAGAAGGTAGCCTTGAAAAATGCAAACTAGATGATCTTCTGTATACAAGACCATCTTCTGGATTGCTCAATGTCCAAATTCCTCTACACTGCACTATTGTGAGTGTTTAATGCCCTAGAAGTACAGATGACATTTCAGTTTAGAAGCTCCATACTTTCTGGCTTTATAACTCTGTAAGCTAAATAAATTCTTTCCTGATTTGTATCTCTAACTTAACGATAAACTTCCTGTTGTAATAAGTGCAGCTGTGACAACACAGGCCTGGAATATACAGGATGCTAGAACAGCCCTTGGGCAAGCAAAGTGTTGGCTGTTGGTAGAAAGAAGGTACCTGTGGATCTTCATATGAGTCCAAAAGATGACTCAGTGGTAGAAAAAGCAATTCTAAACTACCCCCCTGTTGTGACCTATAAAAACATACCCAACAGCCAACGTTTTCTCTTTCCAAATATCAATACAGGGCTCCAAACAAAACAAACCCAAGAATGAGCCCAAACAAGGTAAAATAAAGCATACTAAAATTTAGGCAACTTAATGAAAAATCAAGTGCAGTTTCTTTGACATATTCCCACAATTTAAGTTAATGCAAAGAGTAATACTATAAGTAGTTAGCTGTTAGGGTTTATTGCTCTCCTCCTGGGACCCAGGAGGAGACTTGTACCTCATTTTATTACTATATGGTCAAAACTGCCTACAAGTGAGAAATAATTTAAAGTGCAGGTCATTAAAAATCACATTCCTCTAGTACAAAATAATAAATCCTCAGAAGAGAAAGATCTACTGCTATAACTCTAAAGATTTAATATCCTTAAATATATTGAAGATAGAAATTGATAGCTAGAACAAGGATAAGGTCAATATAGCATTGTATACTCAATGAAATATATCCATGAGGATGAAAAACACAGGAAATCACTCCCTGACAAATGATGATGGGGACTGTGAGCTATTTATTTCCAATTATTGTGAGATCTACAGTCAAAAACTTCAATCTTGCCATCAATTAATTAAGTTCTATCTCATTTTACTCCAGTCAATAGCTCATAAAGCTTGGTTTAATAGCAGCAATGAAATCATCCTAATAAGGAAATAAAACCTTATGAAAAGATATTGATAAGAGGAAAGCCTTCCTGTTGAAAAGAGGCCTACTACTGTAGAGACCTTCATGCTGTTATAGCTATTACTCAAAAGACTTATTATATTTTCACTAGGATAAACATGCTTTGAACAATACTCTGTTCCTGTGTCAGGCAGCAAAAGAATTTCATTCATACCCAGAGAATCAGGTTCGTTCTAAACTATGCCATTAATTCCTTCATATTGCATAAACAGACAATAACACTACTATTACTTCCACATAGATGTACTGCATTACAGTTACGCAGTCTGGCAACAAGCCCTAACTTGTCAACATGAACTTTTCTGTTGAACGGGGATGTATGGTAAGACAGATTTCATGGTCAGCAGAGTTCAGAAATCTGGTGATTAGAAAAAGAAGAGAGATAGGGAGTCTTGGGATTTATTTTTGAACTGCAAAAGCAAGTTTGGGTCATAAAGCTGTTGGGATATTAGGAGAGAGAAGTCTGGTGGGAATGGTCAGGAGGAAGGCCCCTCAAAGCAGTGCTGGTGGTCTTAAAAAGCAACTTGTGGACAAGCGAGAGAAAGTGAATTCACTATATTTGCATTTTTCATCAATATGGTAACTATGTCTTGGATGTGTATTTTAAGTATAGGACATAGGAGAGCTGGAAGGCTTATAGTTAAATAGACTCAATAGTCAGTGAAACCCAAGTCCAAAACATCTTACATTGATACGAATTGTTTTAGTTCCCAAAGAGGTATATGAACTGGTTTCTTACACTGCTGGGTTCTTTATTAGCATTACAGGATTACTACAACAATAATAATAGATCATATAAGAAATAATCAGTGTATTATTAACAAGAATTTATTGTGTATTGTCTTTTTCTTGTTATTTTTCTTTTACTCATTCCTAGATTTTGTAGACATTATCATATTATTACTATTTTGTAGGACAGAAATGCTTGAAAGCACTCAAACCAGGGTTCTGCAGCAGCTAGACTGACACAATGAACACACACTGACCCTATTCCAGGTTGTTTAGAATCAAATGCAAAATACAAAATTTCAGCATATGAATGCTTGAAAAATATGACCAAGCATAAATCAGCTCTAAGGCTATAGAGCTGGGGACAAAACTGGGGACTGATTGGGCCAGGGAGCAGCTTTGCTATAAAGGACTTGTGGGTGATGATGGACTTCCAGGTTTTAGCATGCCTCAGCAGAGTGCCCCAGGGAAATAGAGGCGGAGCATAAACTAGGTGGTAATAATGAGAAGGTAGCTGCAGTTCACAAGTGATTATGTTTCTTCAGTAGTGCTGTGAAGCCATGTCTAGAGCAGTGTGTTTGGTTTTGGTCCTCTGAATGCAAGAACAATGTGGACAAACAGAAGTGAATCTAGTGAAATGTTGTTAAAATGACTCAATTATTTGAGTGATGTGGTGTACGAAAAGAGTATGAGAAAGCTGGGTTTCTTCCTCTGTTAAGAAGATAAATATTAAGGGACATCTTACTGCTGTTTGTAACTATGTAAGAAAAGTGTGTGGAGGAGGCAGGGTCAGACATGGTTTGCAGGTGCACAAGGGAAAGATGAGAAGTGATGGGCTCAGGATAGAACACAGGAAATTCCAAGAGGATGAAAGGAAAAAAAGTTACCATGAAGTTGGTCAGCAGAAGGACATGACCACATATAGGTTGTAGAAATTTCATTTCTTAAGGAATACTCAAAACTCAGCTGTATGAATCCCTGAGCAGCCTGAAGTTAGAAGTTAGCTTACTTAATTAACTTAGCTAACTTAGAAGTTAGCCTTGCTTTGAGAAATAAGTTCTATGAGGTGACTTCTAGAGGTCCCTTCCAAACTGAACTATCTGAATCTGTAATTTTCTGGTTCTCATTTATATTATAGCCTCTTTTACCCCAGTTCTTGCAGTTTTACAGGGCTTTCAAGTAAGTGTAAATGAACAAATAGAATATGCATATGCAAGTACGTAAAGTGGTTAAACTACACTGCTATAACACAGTAAACAAGAATCAGGTCCATCAAATCTCATATTCGGTCATGTCTAGCCATCAGCTGGCCTCCCTGCACTAGGCAAACTTCTGTCTAGAGAAAACAGCCCGCAGTCTGAAGTGCAGAAGTTTGTATCTGCTTGAAATGGGAAATTCACTCAGACCACATGCTGGCGAAGATGCCAGTGCTGGTCACATCAATGTCCAACAGGAGTTAACACCTATTGAGAAGATTCACTCATAAATACAAATTTTCTTTAAAACCTTCCACTTTATTGGCCAGTAGTTCCTCAAGGGAACTGTACAGGGAGTTACATGAAATTTCCTGTGTGCCCGTTAGGGCAACCTGACCTATTGTGTGTTCACTTGCAAGTGAATGGAGAGTGCTGACAAGACAGTAATACAATGCATGAGCCTGACTCTCTACTGAAGAAATAAGCTATCAAACTGTCTCTTCTCTGCTCTTTCTGGGAGAAGTGCATTGAATGAAGCACACAAGAGAATTTTTCGTTTATCACTAAGCTTTTGGATTCATTCAAAACTGCTCTAGCATCTACCTCATAAATGAGGGAAGTTAATTGAAAATTGCTGTCAGCACGCAGAGCCTGACACTGGGGGAGTATTGTCTCTCCTTGCTATAGTGATTTGATTGGGGCTGCTGTCAGATGTTATATATGTTATGTTCAGCTCAGCATTGAAAAACAGTCCTTGCCATTTGCCTTGTTCTCACAGACAGGGAAGCTCAAGCGATTGTTCCCAATTTGTTTTCAGTTGTTGCAGTCTTCATGCTGATAATTTAACAGCCTATGACTTAGAGAAGGATAACAAGAATATCTCTTTGGAATATTACAGAGCAAAGGCACATGAAAGGATAATTAATTTTACTTTCATAGTAGTGTGTGCATCCTGATTTATCTCTTGCAACAGTCATTTACTCTATAAAGTTTGGTAGTAATTTTGCAGTATGTATGGGCCTGCTCCAGCATCCCTTAAATTGAAAATACCCTTTTGGCTTTGGTGGGCTTTGGATTCAGTTTTGCCACAATTCTCATCTCGGGATCTCAGAGTGTTTTGTAATTACACCTGAATAAATCTTCCCCGTGTCTCATTTTTCTCCATGTAGCAGAGGACAGGGTGGAATTTGGAGGCAGAGAACAAGAGAGAAATGCAGAGCTGGCCTTGTGAGGGGGGAGCAGCCTCTCCTGAGGGTCCATGTGCAAAACCAGAGCCTGCCAGTTCACAGTCCCCTGTGAAGGACCTGCACTTTCTTTTAACACTATAAAAGTCTGTGTTGACTTCAAAAGAAAAGAAATTGGATGTGCTCATTCTTACCCTTATTCTATTTGTGCATATGATTTGCCCTAGAAAGAGAACTTCTTTTTCAATACAGATACAGCAAAATTTTAAATTATCATGGAGCTTCTATTTTGAGGGATCATTAGGAGCAGTGTTACAACAAAATTATTGCCATTTCCTGCAGTTTGTACTATGTGTGAGTAAGCTTAAAAAGAAAGGAGCAAAATAATTCATATAACTGTTACAAAACCAAATTAGGAATAAGTCTCACTTCTCAATAAAAATGAAGAGGAAAGGTCCAGAAGTTTAAAGAAATAAGAGCACTTAAGCATTTATATTTTCAAAAGAGATTTGCACTCTTAGGGTGGAAATCCCATTGACTGTCTGGTTTGTATTGGCTTTACTTTTGTTTTCATACTGAGGAGGGATGTTCCAGACATACAAGGTTCACTTTCCTCACCTCCATCAAAAAAAAATACCTGCACTCCCAAGTTTTAAATGCAAGGAAAAAATAAAAAAAAAAAAAAAAAAAAAAAAAAAAAAAACCAAAAACCCAAAAAAAA
>NDXB01006351.1:58538-79727 GCA_002631895.1 Agapornis roseicollis | reverse complement strand
TTTTGCCACTTTTGTGTTTTTTTTTTTTTTTTTTTTTTTGTCCTTTGTTAAAAGGAATTGGAGCAGGGGCTGCTCTTGGGCTGCTATCCAGGAAAGAAGGGGAAGAAAGGCACTGCTTGTCCCTGCCAAGGACTGAAACAGTCACCAACCTTTTCTTTAACAGCATCTCACGTATTCCTTTCCACCTCTCATGGGGTAAGCGCTTTTTTCTATAAATACTAATAATTATAATTATTATTATTATTATTATTATTTACCTAGGGAGTGTGTTACAGTGCATGGTGACTGGCACAAATCGTCTGGAAATGTCAGTTTAATGTCAGTGTTCCTGAAAGGGTTCATTCACATGAATGACCTAGGAGGCCTCTCCATAATCTGATCCTTGAAGGTTTGAAGGCTTCTTGGAAACAAAGTTCCTGTTTACAAGAAAAATTATTGCTATCTGCACATTTCATTGCTTAAGTACATAAAAGTGGACTCAATACTCTCCTTCCACCACGATTTCACAAGATTTCTTTGTGCTTTCCTGTTACACGCAGAACCCTCTGGACCAGAAAAAGTAGCAGGGACAGAATCACTAGAGGATTCAGTGCGACAACGAGCATTGCCAGCTCACAGCCAGGAAGGGCAAGTTGGCTGAACTGCTTTTTCTTTTCTCTAGGGGTGCCTTTTTTTTCCCTTGAGGCAAGGTTAAGGTGAACTTCTAAGCAATTGTGGAGTGAGGCCCCACCTCTCCCAGCCCGATCTTCGAGCTCGGGTTACTCTCTCCTGTTGGTTGACAGAAGCCTGCAGTGAGCCTTATGCCTGCCTGCTGCCCACTGCCTACTACAGCTCTGAACCTTCCTGGCAGCCGGGCAAAGGAAGAGTTTGCAGACCTCAGACCTTATTATTAGGAAGACTTGCTGGGAAACACCAGGTCAAGGGTGAACTAGCACCGCTTGAGAAGGGATTCAGCAACCAAACCGCTGCAAACAGCCGCTGAGCAGTACCTTTCTTCTTTCATAAAAAGTGCTTAAGAAAATACATGTCCTTCCCGGAGAAGCCATCAGGGGCACGACTCTGGCAGTGATGGCTCTGACTTCACCTGCCTCTGCAAATGAGTCACGGAGTGTTATAAAAACCAGGGACCTGCCAAGTCTCATTTCTTGGAACTGAGTAGAAATTTCAGCAAGCAGCTGCTCTTTCATTAGTTTATGCTTTTCCTCTGCGGGTTTCTTGAAGAAGGCCTGGAATCACATAAACTTTCTAGCACAAAGGACCTGTTGCTATGTTTGTATAACCGTGGCTCAGTCCTGGAAGTCTCTGTGTGTTTGGTCTAAATCTGATTTTGATCTTCACAAGGAATCTTGGTGAAACCTGGAAGGAGGGTCGGGACATAATTAAGAGGTAGGTCTTTCAGGATTGGCAATTCAATCCAATAAATGGAACCTCAAAAATCAGATTAACTTTACTATATACTACCTGAACGGGGTTCTTTTCATCTTGCTGATGGTATTGAAACACTGATGTGTTCTAGCTTTTCTCTCAAGTCACAAAAGACAAAAACTTGCTCGAAAGTGAAATCAGTGAAAAATGATTCTCAGAGAACAGCCTGGTTTTAGGAGTGGAAGTGGCTCATTACAGAAATCACGACTGTGACAACAGCATAGCATGAAGACTTTGGCTACCTGTAAGCAATGCCAATTGAAATCTGTATGGGACTGTTCCCCCTTGCCAAGTGAAAGTCACGTGTAAATTGTCAGGGTCAGGAGGAATGTGGTGCCAGATGGAAACAACATAAACAGCTAGGAGATTTCATCTGGGATTTAGAGTAAGGACGGGAGACTTTTGTTCTCATAGCCCACTTTTTCCAAAGGTGCCTTAGATACACCTACTTCTTCGGGAAAGGATTTTGCTGTGGAGTCTTGGTAGGTTTTGTGTGTGGCTGTTTTAATTCTTATTTTTGGTGAACGCTTACGATCCCTTTAAACATCTCCCATATTTCAGCCCGGCTCCGGGATGCTGCACTCCGCACCTCCGTGAGCTCCGGGTAACCGCAGCATGGAGCGGACCGGCGGCTCCGCACCCGGGCAGAGCGCAGAGCCCGCATGATGCGGGAGGCTCCGCTGGGCTCCCCGCTGCCTCGCCGCGGGACCGCCCCGACCGCGGGCTGGGGCTGGGGCTGGGGCTGTGTCGGCGGGGCCGTGGCCATGGCCGGGGCGTGGCGGAGGGCCGGCAGAGGGAGCTCCGCTCCTCTCCGTTTCGTTCCGCCGCTGCTCCCGGTGACCGGCGCCCTGTCCGCGCCGCTCCGGCACTTTGTTGGCCGGCGGCAACGGGATCCCCGGCCACATCGAGCGGAGCCCCGCGGCCGCCTCCTCCCCGCGCCGCGGGAGGAGGACGCCGGGGAAGGGAAGGGAAGGTAAGGGGCTGGCGGGGCGGGATTTCCCCTGATCGCCGAGACCCCCGTCTTGTTCCGCGACCCCCAAAGACACCCGGCTTCGTAACATGGCGAATCGCGGGGCATTAACCACAGGTACCCCCGGGGCTAGCGCTGCCGCCGTTCTCCGCTCGGGCAGGGGCCGCTGGGAAACTCCCTCCCGGGCACCCCTCGCTGGGCAGGGCTGTGCCGTGGCGGCTGGGGACAGTGCATAGCGCTGCCGCCCTGCCTTGCCCCGCCGCCGTGGCTCGGTGCACACGTAGCTCTCAGTGTGTATGTATAGGTGTACGTGTGCTTTCCTCCTCCCTTGCGGTAACGCGAGCCGCCGCCACACCTGCTCGCACCTTGCCCGCCGGGATCCCGCCGGTGCTCGGGAATGGCAGAGTCTGTACCTGTGCCCTCCTCCTCCTGCCTCACCTTCTACCAGGTGATTTGGCTTTCTGTCTTTATTGTGGTGTTTTTCCCCCGGTGGTTAAGCTGGCTTTTGCAAAGGCGGGATGTATTGCTGGTAGCTGGCTCAGGGCAGCTTTCAGGCAGGATTATCCTGTTGCCTACCCGTGTTTCTTTGGTGCTGTGCCCTCCTGTCTTCCTCCTTATCTTCTCTATCCGCTAACTTTCCCTGGCGGTCTTACTCTTCCTGCCCCCCTCATTGCCATGACATGTGTGCCCTTATGTATCCGCCACTGCATGATGGATTACCTGGACACACGGTGGGAAACAGATTTATGGCATTTTGCAGTATGAGCAAAGGTGCTCCTGCCCCCTTGTAACCTCAGTAGGTCTGCACTGTATCTATGAAACCCTTCTTTTAAACCCTAATTTAAGACAGCTAGTAATAGGCAGTTGAAGAAAGGTGGAACAAATGTTTCTTAACGCTATACTGGCATTCATCCCTGGCAGTTTTCAAGGCCAGGTTGCACAGAGCCTTGGGCAGCCTGGTGTAGTGGGAGGTGTCCCTGCCCATGGCAGGGGGGTTGGAACTGGATGATCTTAAGGTCCTTTCCAACCCTAATTGTTCTATGATTCTATGATGTTGTTTGGGAACCAACCCTCCCACTCAAAAGCTGTGTTTTGCTTTGGCTCGTGGATCTTGTACCCCTCAGAACTGGGGACATGCAGCAGTAGGACCTTTGGTGGAGTCTGCTTTGTTTACTTAAAGTGGATTACTGAAGATAAAAGTGCTACTGCTCTGTGGTGCTTCTGCTGAAATATTAACTAAAGGGTGAATCTTATGTGTCTTTGCAGTGTAGATCATATTTTAATTGTTCTCTCCATCATCAAAAATGTGGTCCTCCTCCCTTCCTGTTGACCATCTTTCGTCTTGTTTGTGATTGTGCAATGTCTGTATGTCAGCTATAAAAGTTGCTTACAGGGGGGAACATAAAAATGGCCATTTTTCTTGTTAGCAATTGGAATTACTGAATCAGCATTGTGTGACCAGTCTCCTTTTCATGGAATGCCCATGGAAATGCTGCAAAGCTTGCCCTCTGAGAAGTGGTTCTCTTCAAGGCCAGGCTTGAAATATGTTGATTGTTTCCTCTTGGTGAGCAGCGGGAACTGCAAAGAGCTCACAGGGTTTCTGAGGTGTAAGGCAGACATAGCATATCTCATCTTGATTCACAGTTCACAAGGGAGTGTAGCATTATCAGCATAAGGGTATCATCAGGTAACAAGATACTGTGCTCAAGGCTCCATGGAAGCAGGTTGGGGCTGCTGCTTGCTTTTACTGGGGGAGGCTGTGGAAATATAAGTGGCTTTGACTTTAATTGTCCAACTGGTTTCTATTGTCACATAACCATAATAGCAGCAGTATTGAGTTATGCCTCCTCGCAGCTCAGAATGCATGCTTCTGATTGCGTGTAATTCTACAAATAGCCAAAGCATCCCATTAGATTTAACTGGGAGGAGGTAACACCCTACAGGCAACAAAACCCAATATTGATTATGTGCTGGGTTACATATAGCTATAATACAGAGGGCAAGATTGATCTGAAGATACTTAGTGCTGCTGTGTAATTCACAGATGGAAAAAAATATGCAGAAGTTTTGCACTTGGTGACAGCTAAATTTGTGAAATATGATTGATTTTCTCCCTGTCCATAGTCTAGCTGTAAATAGCAAATCAGTCACATTAAATGCTGCACTTTTTTCCCCTGTGGGTGAAAGCTTATTAAAATCTAAACATCTGAAGTTGAGTAATTGGTGCCATGAGTGTCAGATATATAAGAACTTTTCTTTTCAGCTACTGCAGTTAGATAACAGAATTTCAAGTCCACACAATGGAGACTGCATTAACTTTGCTAACTTTGTGCTAACTTTGCTAACTTGTGCTTGCTAGCTTTGATTTTAGTTTCTAGCACTTGTTGCTCTTATATTCCTAATTACAATTCCTGCGTTGCTCTGTCTTCTTGAACAGTGACTGAGTGGTAAAAGGTATGGAATTTTCTTGAAGATACAGCTTTGCCAGACAGAAAAATGGAACCCTTGGGTCTGTGACCCCTCCAGACTCTTCTCTCTCTGCTGTGGGGCTGGTGGCAGAAGGAAAATGCGTTTAACACCTTTGAGCTGTGTTGCTCATGGTACAGTGTGCATGGCCCAACCCTCACATCTCCATTCAAAGAGAACTGGAAAGGTGCTTTTGTCGTGCATTTTCTGTATGTGGATATAGCTGTTTCTCACATTTTCTTTGAAATGGGGATTTCTTCTTGCTTTCTCACTTAACAGCGTCTGGTTGTGACCCCTTTGTCAGTAGGATTTACAAGTTTTCATCATTCTAGTCCTGAGCTGGGTTCCCAAGGAGGTTAATCAACAGCTCATGATTAGTTGGGTTTTAACTGATCTTGAAGCCTCAGTATTTACTTTGTGGTACAGAGAGTAGCATGATGCCTGAAATGCCCTTTTTCCTCATAGTAGAGCCATATTTACACAATACCTGCTAAAACTGTAAGTCACCAAAAATGCCATCTGTAACTAAATTAATAGTACGTTACATATTGAATTTTTCACAAAGGAATTAGAGGCTAATTTCTTGTTTTCAGTGGTAGTTCTCTAGTTTTTCCAGTGTTAAACACTTTACATTACCAGAAACTAGAATTCTTGCTTTCGGGGAGGGCTGTAACCACTGCCATTTTGTCTCAACTCCAGAGTTAGACTCTCATTCATCCATTGATTTATTCATCCAACACACTGAATTTCTCATAGTTTCATTCAGATCTTGATTTAACCCTGATACCATGAAATTTCTGTTTCCCACCCCAGATCTGAAGTTAGATGATGAGTTAGATGATGAAGTTTAGATTTTGCTGGCAACTTTGCCTGTTAATGCAGTCCTGAATGACTGCTGGAGTTCTCCCTGTTGTGCCCATAGATGAACTTAGGTATAAAGTCATTTAAAGTTTCATCTAAATCAGTGGGACTGTTTGGTGTGTGTGTGTGTTGAAAAGCATTTACAGAACTGTTTACAAAACAGAGCTCTTCTGACACTGAAATAGAAAAGTGAGACAAGGTGTCTTTTATAATGTTTGATACGCAAAGATCCTACGTAATGCTGCTTTGTTGCCTGGTGAGGTTAGTCACAGCCGCCTTGGAAAGGCCACGATGATGTGGGAAGAAACAACCTTCAGATCTGTTTTGTGGGGAGGGATTTTGTTTGGTTGGTTTTTGTTTGTTTTGTTTTTAATTGCTTGCCATGGACACTGGGCGGATTAAAAATGAATCAGTTACGAATGGAAAGGTTAGCTTTAGCTTTTGGGGACGTGGTTTCATTTTAAGCAGTGACTGTCGCCCACAATCACTAACACATGCCTTTGATTTCATTCTGTAATGCCAGATTCAGTATTTTTAAAAAATATTAGCCAACACAGGGGCTTGAATTCTACTGGTGAACGCTTCCAGTCCTTTCTTCCCTTCCCTTTCTATGTCAGTGTCTCTGTAATAATAGTTACTCATGCTGTGAATCTCTGAAGGATTAAGATCTAAAGTGGAAATAGCAAATTACAAATTACTTTATATATTACCTTTGTCTTTTCCTGAATAGACTTCAGCAACTTTACGCATTCTGGATAGTCAAAGCAGATGTCTCTAGCTTCAAAGGTGCAGGGTTAGTGTTTTCCATGGAATTCCTAAATCTCTGCTTAAGTTACCCATTTTCTTGGGGTTTTCTGTTGCTTAGTTTTCTCATGCATAAAGTCATCCTCAGTACTGATGGTGAGACTGGGGATTCTACTTGCATTTATTCTTCAAGCTTCACTCTGCTTAGCATTTTGACCATGGAATTTGCTATATCCTACAGAGGAAAATACCCCGAACAAACCTGTATAAAACTCTAGGTTGTGAAATGATGAACCTCTTATTCCGTGATACTGTGAAACCTTTGAGTATTTCATCAGACTATTTAGTAAAACCTCACCATTTTAAGAATGGTGTCTGTGGCACTCCACAGGGTAGATGCTATGGATGTTCAGTAATGTGAAGTATGTTTTGTGCAGACAACCTGTTATTTATTTACTTATTTTAAAAAAAATGCATTGGTTTTACATGAGATGGAGCATTTCTCTTAATAACCGAAAATGTTACCGCTTATGGATTTGCTGGATTTTATAGATCACCACTGAAGGTAAGGGAACATCTGACTTCTTTGAAACCTTCCATGAGTGTAGAGGAGCTATATTCAGCTGACTTAATTGTGAAGTTTCCATAGCTGCTTCTTGGGGCAGGAGGCTGGAATCTGTTGTAACTGCTGGATGCTTCAGACTTAGTCTATTGTAAGAGTATCACTGTGAGCATTAACATGTGTATCTTGGGAGTGCCTGTAGCTGGAAAATAAATGGAAGACTCATGGGAGTTTTAGGTATTACTTTGATTTCTGCTCCTGCTTTCAAAAGCATTTTTAAAGATTCGACAGAGTAGAAAAGCAGGCACCAGGCTTGCTGCTTCTCCCATCAGTTCTTCATTCTCCTCCCCCTTGCCTTCTAGAAATTGGCTGAAATGAAATGAGAAGCTGAAAGTAAGATATAAGCAGTACCCTTTTGCTGTTCATTAGTATAGGTCCAAACCCACTAGGAAAGGGAAATGATACCTGGACATACCCTTCAAATCAGCTGCATAAAACTCGATCCAAAACCCATGAGAAATACATGGATTACAGAAGTCCATTTGTTCTTCAGTACCTACAGATGCCTGGTAAAATGCAAGATTATCCTAATTTTATCAATGTTTTAAATTTGGGTAGAATTTGAAATTTCTGTGATTTGTTCGCTCGTAGTGATTTGTCTTCCACCTGGAACATGAACTTTTGGTTAATGAGCACTTCCTTTCATTCTGGGGTGGTTGAGAGGGCTTAATGTTAATTCAGCCCTCTGAATACTCCTTTCATGAAGACCGAGGATTCTGCTCATCATTCTGATGTACTCTTTCTTCTTCCAATGTCACTGCTCTTTTACTTGCTTCCACAGTGTGTCTGAGGGGTTGTCTTCTCTATTTTCCATGTCAAAGATCTCTTTGTTTCCAATATAAAATATAATTTGGAGTAATTGGCCTTGAGAAAGCTTTCTTTTTCTAATGCATAAGGGATTTAACACTTGGTGTTTCAGGAAGTTAGGTGTCTGGTTGGTGCAGGGGTTCATTAAGAGTTCAGTGCCTGTGAGAATCCCAGTGTATCATAAAAACATTTTCAATGTTCAGCATTATTACTCAGAGCATGTGAATGTGAGACCTTTGTACAAAGAGTGAGACATTCATCTTGCGTGTTGAGTTCTTCACTATAACTGAATGCATATGACAATGATATAGCAAAGGCTATGCAATGAAATTGAGTTACATCTTGAGGAGCTTGTGATATCAAGTTGTAATAAAATTCAGCTTGAGGATCGTTTGTGCCATTTTAAAATTGGCATGGAAAAGTCAGACATTTATAGATGTGCCTTTAAAGTAGTTTTCAGTTTTGCACAACATGTCTTGAGCAGCCAGTGAGTGCATTATACTGCCTTCAGTTGGAGATACAGATATACATCTACATTTCATCTTCAGAATTGGGTGGTAGGCTGTGTATATAAATACACATTTTTTTCTTTTACTTCAATGTCATCTCAGGCTTTCTTTTCCAGAAGTGGAATTACTTACTCTCTACACCACTGTTATAGCATTACTTACTGCTTTGCAGTTCTTCCCATGCTCTCGCAACCTTAGTTTCTTCTTTTTGTTTCCTCCTCTTCCTCTATTTAAGGAATTGTACAGGGGTGAGGGCAGAGGGCTGGGTGGTGGGACGGTGTAAGGTGGAGTCTGTTCCTATTTTAGCTGCAAACTTTGTTATGGCTAATAAATCCGGGCTAACTGGTGATTAGCCTGTTAGTGCTATCTCATGTACAGAGGGCAGGACAGAGTAAGGAATCTGGACGTTGTACCTTAGTGTCCATTAAGTAAGTCACCCCTGTGTGATGAATGTCCTACCACTGCCAAGAAACAAATGCAGCTTCTTCCTTGCAATCACTGGTTCCCTTCTCATGGCTGCTACTGTGCTCAAGTGCTGCTGCGTTTTGAGCCTTACCTTCAGCTTTGGTTTCAGTACTCCCTGTTCAACTTGGCCCCTGGGTGAGTTCTCAGTGTTTTTTTTCCTTTTCCACTTGCCTGGGTCATGTTTCTCTACAGTCTTCCATATTCTAGTTCATCTTATTCTTGAGTCTTGATATAATTTTAGTCTCATGGGGTTTTATTTGTTTTTGTTTCTTTATTTATCCTCTAAATTTTTCTACCCTTTTTGTTCTGCTTCACACTTTGATTGCACATAGTGCTCTATGTCCAGGTTCTCAGAATGCATTTCATGCCACTTCTTGCAATAACGCTCTTTCTTGCTCACAAACCAACTCTTTTTCCCATTTTATGTCATTAGTTTTTATTCCAGAGTCTTCTGAAATGCATTTCAGACCCATTGATTTCAGTGGGACATATCACATTTGAAATTACATGGGTAATCAATTCTTTGTGGGATAGGGTTTTAAAAGTAATGTGTTCTCTAAAGGTTTAACACCATGTATTTTGTCTTGGGAGTACTTTTAAGCTTCTTTCAAGCAGTTCTAGAGCTCAAGACATGAATAGGAGGTTTTAGAGTGTGCGTAGGCATTTGTTTACTCTATGTGACTGAGGTGTCTGATACACAGACAAAAATCTGTTCAGTCAATATCTTGCTGAATATGAATGCAAGATACCCTCAAAAGTGCCTCCAATACATGGTGGCATTTGTTCCTTTCTACTTAGAATTTACAGGTTTTCTCACTTTTTGTATTAAAGCTGAACATTGACATGCAAGAAAAGTGTGCATTCATATGTTTCTTAAATAGTGACAGAGCAGAATACAGCCCTGGAGGACAAGCAAGTTGCTCTTGAGGCTCAGTCTTGGTGGTGACTAAAGTCACTGCTCTGTGCTGCTTATCAACAGTTTGACTTCTTCAGAGGGGCTTGGACTTCCAGACTGGGGCTTTGGTAGATGAGGTGTTCCTGCTGGCATGTACAGCCCGGTGTTTCATGCTCCACAGCAGCAACTAGTTTAGAGCAGTTGGCAGCAGTGAACGGCTGCCTCCTGGGGAAAGAGTGTGCTGACTTTTTTGGATGGGGTGTATGCTCACAGCATGAGACTTTATGCCACTGGATTCCTTGAGTATTTTAAGATGTACTTTTATAACCCTGGAAGTTCTTATTGGCCAAAGAGATCTTCATTTCCTTTTAAAAAATCATCTAAAGATCTTGGTTTTGGAGCCAGCTGTTTTGTCTCTTTGCCTTGGTTTTCCTATTTATAAACAAAAAATATCTGTCTCTCAGGAATTCTGTGAGGCTTAATTAACAAATGTTTATACAGCTGTTTGAAGATAGAAAGTGCCATATAAATGCTAAGTATTGTAACTATTACCTCTAGCTGCTCTGTTGTAATTTCAGCAATAAAAGTTTCAGTGCTGGTGGTTGTATTGTTGTTATTCTAGATGCAGTTTTCATGAGCACTGGGGACGCTGAGGGTGGTAGTAAAAGTCAAGGTACAGAGTGTGGGAGAGCTGAACTGAGCTGAGAGAAGCTGCACTTCCAGCTGCGAAATATTTGTGAAGGACTTCTTAAACAAAACAGATAAACAGAAAGAAGTCTAACTGTGAAAGAATAAAACCTCATCTGCAGTATGTCAGCATCTGCAAGTCACAGGGCTAGCAGGGGGGTAGTTTTCGCTGTGTGGTGGTTCACCTGATTAGGCATGAGCTGGCAGTGGTTGCATTCATGACATCGGTATGTAAAACAAAGCATCTTCTGGAGATGATTGATAATTGGGAGTATAGAAGAAGAGACGTGGTATAAATCACAATTAGCCTTTAGGATTATTTTTTTTTTTTTTTTAGTAAAACATTCATGACTTAATGCTGAGCTATTTTTATTAATGTTCTTGCACTTATCTCATGTAACCAGCTTGTTAAAAGAGGATATGAACACTTTTTAAGCCTCTGACTTACAAATTGTGAGAAATGGAAAAGAAGATTGATTCTAGCAGGCTTGAATGTAGATTCATTTCTCTTCTTAGCAAAATGAGAGAGGGGGGAAATTAAACTAAAGACTCAGTGGGCCAGTCAGTTTTATCTAGGTAGAAAATCATTGGATTTAGCTTTAATGTACCATTTCATTGTAGAGCTTTCACCTAAAAGAAAATAAATGCAGGAGAATTCTATTTTGGTAAATTGATGATAATATCTCCAAGTAATTTCTGCCTAAAATAATAAGGGTATGAAAAATAAAAGAGAAAGTAATAACAAAGGAATACTAAGGGGGAGCAATTACTTTCCTAGCACCTTCTGAATATCTGAGGGGGTTACTTGGTTGCATTACAAGAAGAATATTGTGCTGGTGGAATGTTGGAGAGGATTGATGATAATAATACTGTTTTGAAGAAAACTTCTCTGTTCTTCTTACTGTAAACATTTGAGATAGGATAGGAAGAGCACCACACCTTCTGTGAGTTCTTTCAGCGTTCTCAATTGCTCGTTAGGAGATCTTGCTTTGAATATTGTTGTTAGACATTTCTGGTAATTTTTAGGGGGTTCTGGTTTGCTAAGTTAGGCTGTCAAACTGCCTACAACAAGTGATCTGTTTCTAATCATATCTTAATATCTAGGATAATGCTTATTTAAATTGCTAGAGATGCTTACTAATAGCTTCTGGATCAGTTCTAATTATGAAGACATGAATAAATTAACACATTAGAGAGGTTGCATGAATCTGAACCATGTGCAGCATGACATCATAGTGGCTGCACTGCAAAGACTTCTAAACCAGAAATGATGCAAAGAAGGCAACTGATTCAGTCCTTTAAGATTATGTATAAGCAAATCTTCAGACAACTGAGCGTCATTAAACAGCAAGAAGAAAAAGCACTAGCCTTTCATTTACTTATTTAATTTTAGGGAAATCAAAACAATTGTAAAGCGTACAACCACAAAGTCCTTCTGCATAGAAATCGAAGCAGTTTAAACACACAGAGGGAGGGAATATAACTGTGAGGCCCATATGGAGATGCCCCAAATGGTGGTGGGATGGTGGGATTACAAAATCTTGCTTTGCTGAAATTTTTTTTAACAGCTAAAAGTGGAAGACAATTCTTAGTGTTGTATTAAAGCTGTTCTTTCTTTATTGTGTGAGGCTGGTGACACCTCATTTTGAATAAAAGTATGGGTTTTCTTCAGGGCTGTAAGAAAGAACAACTTTTTCATGCTCCCTATGTAGAGCAGTACAGCAACTTGCTAGGAATTTCTTCTTTTGTTATTCTAGACTGTAACATATAGTAGTATAATAGCTATCTTTTGATGTACAGAGAATCTGCCTGAGGAGCCAGCATTTTAAATCATAATATGAAATGCTGTTTTAATAAGGTTTGCTCCTTGCACATTTTAAGTGCAAGGAAATGTATGTGTTGAAACTTTGCTAATCCTGTATTTGCACAGAGTATTTGGCTTGTTCCCTAACTGTCAAGGAATTAATGGTGTGCTTCAATGAGATCTTGCATTAGACTGTAATTATTTTTATAAGAAATTCTACACTGCATTTGATGGTGCTTTATGATAAATATATAATAAATTAAATTAAATTGCCATTGTCAAAACACATGAGCAAAGTAGTCTCATTCCTATCGTTCATGTACTCACTGGCTTACGAAATTAAGTGATTTCCAGTGGACTTCCAGGCTCTTCATACAAGTTGTTGAGGTTTGCTGTGTTGTATTCTTTTGCTTGTGCTTGTGACAAGTTAAACAATGGTGTAGCTGACAAGGAGCAACTCCATTGACAAGATGACAACACATCTCTCCTGGACTTCCTTCTTTGCCCTTTTACTTGATAAAGGGAGGAAAATTTCAACACATATTGGTCCACTTAATGAGTTCCGGTCCTCATCTGACCTGTGAGAGTGTGACCTCTGGCAGTTATTGTATGGTGACAGGCTTTGTATACAGTTATTCAGAGGAGCGCCTACAGCAGAGATGTCAGGACAGTGCAGGCATATCCAAGCCGGCTTTAATTGTACTCTCCCAGTACCAGAAACAGGCCACAGTTGCATGGGATGTGATGCAGTCCATGCTTCCTGGCTGAGGACTGAGGTCCTTACTGCCATGATTAAATTGGTCTTGTCCCCAAACCTGGGTATGGTGTCTGCACCGTAGACACATCTTCTGTCTGCATGCTTTTCTGGAGATCTGCACCTAGCTAAATTAGACTAGATAGCAAATGATACATGTTGTTTGCTTTTCAGGTGGGTAAATCAATGGGATGAAATTTGAGTTTCAGGGTATCTATCTAAGATTTTTCTCTTTGGCTTATTGCAAAGATTCCTATGGTCATAGCTTCTCTAGGTCTTGGCTAGTGGCAGGAGGCTTGTTGTAGGAGGCACTCATTTTCAAGAGAATTTTTAATTTAAACATTGGGTCTATTTTTAAGTCAGATAATCTATAAAACCTGTTTAAAACCACAAGGGATCATTACATCATCTAGTTTGACCTCCAGAGTGTATGAAGGAGGAGAGTTTCTGCCCTTCTATTTCTGGTAGAAAAGCACAAAACAAGATTCTTTGTCCTGAGGAAGATAGACACAATAATTTAAACTACCTGCCTCTGGCAGCATTGGTACAGTAGTGAATTTTGAGTGGTTCTGTGTTTGAATTGTGTGAATGCCAGTATGTGGTGCTACCATTCAGATGCTCTTGTTTGCATTTATATGTTTCCTCCTCTGAGATTTCCTCCTCTGCATACAGACCTATTCCCTCAAAACCTCAGGCTAAAAGCAGATGATCCTGGAGTCTGTACTTCTTTCTCTTAATGTTTCACTGTATAAATTATATAAACTTGGATCACTTTCCAAACCACTACATAACTTCTCTGCATAATCATTTTTTGCTCTAGTGGCAGACTGAGACACTTGGTTGCAGAACAGTTTGTAAGAGTTAAAGGCTATATAGTCCTGTAGAAGAAATCAATAGAACTGTTGCAGAGGTTCTGGTATAGGTTCACCTTCACATTTGAAAGGTGAACCTATATAAGGCCTTCCTACCTCCTAGACCATAGAGATGGTGTTGTACAGTGACTGGGATGTCCAGATGCATGCTGTGCTAGCACTCCCAATAATGCCAGCAATAACATTTTTCTCTGTGGTTGTTGTCTCCCTTATGGCTACTACTGAACAAGATTTGCAGATGTCACTTCAGGCAGTTTAGGAAATTGAATCCACAAAGACTGTGTGGGAATGTGTAATGCAAGTCCTCCTTGGGCTTAACCCCCCATTGCAGAGCTTTAGTGCATGGTAATTTTACAGATGACCTTGCTCTTTATGTGCTCCCTGCATGCCTCCTCTGAATGGGACTCTTACTTCCAGTAAAAAGGAAGTGTTCTGAGGCAGTGTTGTTGCCATGATTACATAAAATAATGGAGACTTCCAGATACTCCTCTGTTCTACCCTGTTGTACATATGTGCCTTCAGGGATCAACTGACTTTGAAAATGATGCATATCTGGAGCTTAGGGTCATTTTTTGTTGTACAGAAGTTTTTTTCACAGGCATGGGGGTGGTGATACTGTACTCACTGATTAGAAACCATATGTGATTATGGTCTAAATGTGCACTCTCCACTCTGAGCACAGATTCCCCCTAGAGCTTCTTGAAATTCACTGAGTCATTGCTCTGGCAAAAAAAATGTGGGACTTTTGCCTTCTCTTGCTCTTTCCTCATTTATGCCTGTGAGACAATATGTGTACATATTATGTGCAGATAGTTTTTCAGTTCTTTCCAATTTCACAAGAGCTGTGCATTTTGTGTTCATCCAGATCTAGTGTCTTTCCTAGGAAAACCACATCTGGTAATGTACGTATTGTACACAATGTACATACTGCTGTCTTCAGCAGTTGATATGTTCTAGACAATGATGTAGTTCATGGAGTTCACTTTAAATCTGATGCGGCAGAGGCTCTGGTGTACAGTGGTAATCAAATGTTTGTGGCTGAGCAAAAACTCTTCTCCCCTTTCACTGGCTGTGGTAAGCAGAAATCTTTTGTTTCAGAACTTACTGAGAATTGCTTGAGACCTACCCTGAGCAGTCTGAAGGTATTCTTCATTCCTTTTGGAAATGTTCGCTGATAAAGCTTGGTAGCGGTGTCCATGAGAAGTTGCCCTCAACTGTGGGGAGAGGGTTGATCAGGATCAAAATCTTGATCTATAAATACTTACTTGTTTTGCTGATATCAGTAGCACAACTTGTTTGTCTGCCTGTTGTCTAACTTAAATGCTTAAGAGATTGAGGCCCAAAATCTCAAATTAAAACAGCAATCCACAGCAAAATACCAAAACAAACCCCTCAAAAAATTGTGTGCTTTTTTTATTAGTAGGAACTTAAATCATTTGGAAATAATTTAAAAGAGTTTGTTGAGTTTTTTAATGTGTCTTCATCTTACTGTGGGACGTATCTTTTGTTTGAAGTCTGTACTATTTTAAACCAGTGTTCTGTTTTCATGCAAACTCTGCTGGGCAATGTCAAGCTCCAGACATAAAAGCAAATAAACCAAGAAAACCTCTCTGTTTATTTGAGATGAGAAGGTTCTTTCCTGAGAAAAAGAGAAAGGATCTAAAACTACCTAATGGTCTCCCCTGTCTCCACTTAATGTTCCTTAATGTTCCTCTGCATCTCTCTGGGATTGCTGTCTCTCACTGGTATGTCACTGGGATCTGAACTACAAAGAAATCTTAAAATGCTACTGTCTTTAGACTATGTAGTGAGGAGAGGCTGAAAATGCTGCATTACATATAGGTTGATTCTGAACTTACTTTGTTCAGCTGTAGGTTTCAAATGAGAGGTGAAAATTCTGAGATCGATGTGTTTAATGAATGATAACATCTTTTGGATGCTACTTGCACTACTTACCTAGTGAAGTAAATGTGAGGATTAATGTCTTAGGTTTGTGGCTGTTCATTTCATAATAGCTGAGATCTCTTTCACTTGTTGGCTAATGAGTGAAATAAGACAGCTCATCCTCAATCTTACTACTCAGTATTGTCTCAAACTAAGCTAAACAAGTTTTACTGTAAACTTGTCTAAGCTCTTCTCTATTGAAATCCACCACAATTTTCAGTTGCTTGCCAGGCTGAAGAATTAGTTTTTGTATTTCAGTATTGGAGTGGTAGGGTTAGGTGTACTAGCAGTAGTAAGTGATGTGAAGATGAAGAGGTGTGTGCTGTTGACTGGGGAATGAGCACAATGATAATGAATGGGGGCTCATTTCACCTCCATTATAAACTTCAGTATGTGACCCTTGAGAGTTAGGAGAGCCTCCAGGGTCCCCTGCTATGAGGCACTTCATTGTGTTTTCACTCAGCTCTTTATCCAGATTTACCCCTTTAAAGGCTAACAGTTAAATGGGAAGTGTATCACTAATTTTCTTATGAACCCTGTGCTCTTCAAAGTGTCCATTGTATAGATGGAGAGAAAGATCTTTTGCACTGGCTATAGACCTCTGTTGCTAGCTACTGGACAGTGAAAGCCAAAATGACTGCCCCAGTGATGATAAAAAATTAGATCCCTAGCCATGTTATCAGGTAGGGCTATGACAGTGATAGTAGACAGGTCTGGAGTGGGGAATGTCAGTGCTGCCACTTGGGAAACCAGAGCTTGTAGCTTTTATCTCTTTTCTGGAAAGCCCTAGGATTCTTCTGTTATCTTGAGTTCAGTCTGGTAAGTCTTGTGAAAACAATAACACAGCTCACCTCCAGTACCGTGATTTTATCTTGAATTAATAATAAGTTGTCTTTTCTCACCCAGACAAGTACTTTTGTTTGAAACTAAAATTGCTTTATCTTCTTGGGGATTCGAACCATTAGCTAACAGATTAAATATGGTGGGTTTTTTGTTTTTGTTTTTTTTTTTCTTTCTCCTAATAATCCTTTTGCTGTCTGGCCTTTTGATCTGTCCTGGGTTTTAATTAGTCATTTAAAAGCAGGTATCTATTTTGGCAATTTGACTGCGATGCTCTCTCTCTCAAATCAGTTACCATTTTGAGAATGACATCTGAGTCTGCCTATGTTTCTGCATGACTGGAGACTGTCACTACTCATTTAAAATTATTAGTGCAGGAAATAGATATGCTGGTTCATCTAACAGGGATGAAACATGAGGCACCAGCATTCAAATTCAAATGCGCTCCCTAGAGTAAAGGAAGATGAGACTGTAGTAATGAAAGCTTGGACAATCAGGGGGGAAGTGGCAGTTCAAAGGGGTGTTGGACACTTTGCCTACAGGTTGCTAAAAGAAGGTTATGTAATTTTTTGACAATTCAACAAAAAACTGTGTTTTAAGATGCAAGTTTAATAGAAGGGTACAGTGCTTTAGCTGATGATTATACCATGGAAGATGCTAAATTTTGCTCGCAAGGGGAACCTAAATTGAGAATACTTACTCTGGGGAGTGGGAATGAGCATTTGAGAAATGAGACTTTCAAGAGGGCAGATGCAGAACTCTGATGGAAAGCTAGATCTTTGTAATGGCTCTTGAGAGTCCACCCATAATGCTGAAGGTATGCAAAATGATGCCTGAAAATGTAGACCTGAAGAATGAAGACCACAACACTCCATCTGTCTGTAAAATCCCTGAAGCACTTTTGACACATGAGCACCACTGGCACACGGTCACTTTTCTCATCTAAAAGGGCTGTGAGCCAAAAGGGCAGAAAGAAACAAAAGAAGTTCCTGGGTGACTTGAGCAACTGGCCCTTAACTCTGCTGCTGCTCTTCTTGCATGGCTGTAGTATGTGAACCTATATATTTTAATTTCTTTATTTTTCCACTTTATTGTATATATGTCTTTACCTAGAAGAGAGATTATTTTCCCTACCTCTTCTCTCACTCCTGTGCCTAAATACAAGCTGAAGCTTTCTTGTAATAAGAGTATTTTGATTAGCAGTACCTTCACAATTTGAGACTAGTGGTGCGCTAAGATGAACAACTGGCATTTCAGAAACTGTAAAACTGACCTGTCAAAGTGTGATTTTTCAACTTTTTCTTTCCCTCTTCTTTTTAATATTTTTCTTTCCTTCTCTCAGCAAATTGTAGATGCATCTTAATTCTGATGCTGTCATGCAGTTATGTCACTGGTTAACATTTCTGCAACCTATGGAGAACATACACTCTGAAATGCTTACCTACTCAGTTGGTAAACAGAACCTAAAGTCATAAATGAATCTTGTTTTAACTTTTTTCTTTTTCCCTAAATAGAGTTCAGACTATAGCAGTAATACAACGATCTTGTCTGAAGCTGATTGGTTAATAGTGCAAAGGTGATTTTCAAGGTGATCCAAAAAATTCTAGACTGGTTTGGCCTGGAAGGGACCTTAAGGATCGTTTAGTACCAACTCCTCTGCCATGGGAATGGTTAGGACAGACTAGATGTTACTGATGGATTTGTGACTTCCATACTACCTCTCAATAACCCATTTATTTCTCTGTAACAACCTAGCAGTTGTGATTCTCTGCTTAACTGCCAGCATTTTTAAGGTAAGCTTACAGTTTTGTTAATCTCAGATGGTTTGGAGGCTCTTAACAGATAATATTGGGAGGAAAAGGAAGTTTTGCAATGGTTAAGCTTCCTGAAAAAAAAATGCTGTTCAGATTCCTTTAAAAATAAATTAAAAACAAACCCAAGAAATCCAATGAGTCATAGTTTACAGGAACATCAGATTTTTTTCTTTGTGATGATAACAAGATATAATTTTTTTTCCCATTTATCCCAAAGGAAGGGAAAATTTGCCAACTTTTTTTACTGGTGCTGCACTTCAGTATTGCAATCTTATTTAAAGGAATAGGATAAAATTTCATCCACTGGTAAAATGAGGGTGCTTCTGAACAATTGATAGAGTCCCTTCATATCCAGTTTAAACATTGAATAAAAGGAAATGATGAATCAGTTGAAAAAATGTATGAGGAGTTTCTAAAAGGTGCAGTATAAATAACCAAGCTGGACATTTGCAGAAATGCTCACAAAGGAAAGCCATTTTCATTGTAGCAAGTAGTCTGCAGCTCACTGATTTGGAAGACAATGATGTTTCGCTAACAAAATAATTAATTCCCATAACACAGTGATGAGATTTTGGCTCAGGTTAAAACTGGAATATTCTTTTATAAAAGTACTAATGCTAATTAGTGAATGAAAGATTTCTTCCACATAAAGTCATGTTTGCTATATGAAGTAGTGACCTGAGCTTAAAGAAAGGTCTTACCTATCAGCCTTTGAGGTATTACAGCAAGGGATTACATATATTTACAACTTTTACACTAAATAACATTTTAAAAGGATGTGCTTTCATCTAATGAAGATGTGTTGTATCTTAAATTTTCAGCTCATGGGGACCATCCTGTTCTCCCTGATGATTTTTTTTCACAACTCATTGAGTTCTTTCTTTTGAATCTCTCTGTTGCGCATAGGGTTTTCTCTTGGCCTCCTAGAAAGAAGCCCTGGTTTTATGATCTGAAGTGAAATATTTTTATCTATTTTGCTTTATTTTTTAGGCACTAAAAAAAAAAAGTGCACCAATAATTATCTTGTCCATTTTGTTCTTTCAACCACAGTAATGTAGATTATCAGAAATCTGGCTTGTCCTGCACCTTGAAAGGAAAGTTGCTATTGTAACTGGGCACTGTATATCCCATTTGGGACTTGAGTTAGGTGTGCACACTTCATTTAAATTTCTAGTAGTCCTCTTGAAATGTGTTAAGTCTGTGAACTCATAAAGCATCATCTCTAGTGTACTAAGAAAAAGTAATCCCTCACTTTGTCTCTGCCTGTCTTTGCTGCATCCCATTTCTCTGTGCCTTCCTCCCTGCTCTATGTTGAGTGAGCTCCTCTGTTGTGTGAGGAGGTGCTGCTCTGGAGCTTCCCAGGTGCTGATGGGCAGTGATGAAGGGGCTGGCCCGAGGTGTCAGTCTCCAGTAGCATGGCTACATCAACACAGTGCCTGTAGGCACTCCAAATTGATTTGGTGCAAGGGCTGGGAGAGTACTATCTGCACTACTGGGTTTCTGTTCCTCAAAATTGCTTTCTGTTCCTCATGCTTTAAAAACAGGCAGATGTAAGCTCTGATGGTTGGCATCCTGTACCCTGCCAAGGCATTGCTTCCTTCTGAAGCATTGAACAGGTAAGTTAATGTCCTAGAGGCTGGACCTTGTCCAGGGTAGGTCAAGCACTTCCTTTTCATTACCCCTTTTCTAAGAAGATAACAGAAGTAAAAAGGGCTGCATATGCATTTAAAGGAAAGGAGGAAATCTTGATGGCGATGAACTCTTAGAAACCATTGTGTAAATATTTTTACATTATCTAGTATGAATAATTCCCTCCTCTTTCATTTTTATGCCTTTTTTGCCAAGCTCTAATCAAAAGAGTCTTGTTTTTTGAGATGCTGGCATCTCCCACATGCAAGAAAGTGACATCTGCTCTCTTTCTTCTGTGTAAGATGTTCTCTCTTATTTTGGGTGAGGTTTTACCACTCATTCTGTGGTAGGGCTGTGTGCCAACCCTTTGGTGCCCCTAGGCACTCAATGGAGCAGAGCACAGGCTGGGTCACAGATGATGGGCTGGGTGCTTTTCTGAGTTTGCAGCTGGATTGAATTATGATGTTGGGTTTGAATTTTTTATAATCTAGCTGAGGAGTTTAGCACCATTTGTGAGTTGTTTGTAGTGGGTGTTGGTTTGCATGTTTTGGAGCTCACCTAGGTGAAAAAAGAGAGGCTGGGAGGGATAGCAACCTGCATTGCTGGGTGTGGGTATATTTCACATGTGTTTCATGATGTGCCTGGACTAATTGATAATACCACAAAATCTTTGTAAGAGTCTTTCTTGCCATCATCAGATCCTGCTAGTTTTCTGCATTTAAGTTCTGTAGGCTTTGTACTAAGTATGTTGGGACATCTGTAAATATTTATTCAGATCCAGCTGGTAGCTTCCTGTTGCCTACTTCTCATCATCAATTTATTTGCAGCATTCAGTGGTGGCTGTGGCGCCTGTGGGGTAAAAAATAAAGAACAGATGGATATTTATTGAGCCCAAACTGTCTTTGAGCCCTGCTTGTGGTGGGGATTCCATGACTTTGTGGTAAGTAAGAGGCCAGTGTGTTAATTCAAGAACTCCATAGGTTCCATTTGCTAGGATATCGTTGTGATGTTATTCTTTTTTCTTCTTTTTCCTTTCCATTTTTTTTTATTTATTTTTTTTTATTCCCCAGAGGGGGGGGGG
>NDXB01006351.1:28567-41465 GCA_002631895.1 Agapornis roseicollis | reverse complement strand
TTTATTTTTTTTTTTTTTTTTCACTAGGTTTTCAATTGTGAGAAGTTAGAGACCACAAATTTTCTATAAGGCTAATAATTTAATGTAGATAAAGATTATTCTCTTACAGTGGAAGCATGTCTGTGTCTTTGTCAGCAAGGTCCCAAATTTAAGACTAGCTGCTGTCTGTCATATCTGTGGTCCCAGTCTGATTCACAAGCTTGAATGCCAGCATGGAGGAAAAGGTAAAAACCTTTGCTGCCCTGTAGTGTGGGTGGGAAAGCATTTCCAAGTGCAGAGATTTCCTTTGAACCCCAGGATCATCAGGGAGGTGCATTGAAAATTCACTGCACAAATAAAGATTGAGTCAGCCAATGCCTGCTTATCACATCAAGTACTGATTACACCATTACCTTGTGCTATGAGTACATCCAGTTTGATGGCCTTGCCTATGGCTGTACTTAATATATGTGAGCTCAAATGAAGGTTTGGTTTTTTTTTTTTTCTGTTTCTGAGAGCACTGTAGTAATAGAGCACAAAGCTTCAAGTTCAGTGTTCATGAAGTGTCCTGCTCGTTGAGTTAGATAACGTTTAGCACTTTGCTTTCAATCCCACTTTATTGCCTCTTTCTAGCTACAAATGCAGTGTGCTCTTTTGAAAGTGCAGTTTGAGTTTTTATCTGTAACCTGAATTTTCTCTCTTTTTTTTTTTTATTTCTAATTTTTTCTTAATTATAGACATCCTTTGGTGTCAGAGCAGTATTAAACCAAAGTGACTGGCTACTACAAATATTGTAAAATGGGGTAAATGAACCTCCTGCACCAGCTGTTGGTTTATGTTGCTGGGATGCTAAAACACACTGACAGATATTGAAGGCCATCAGAAGCCTGCAAATAGTTAATGGTCAGCTATTAATGATTATTTTGAAACTTAAGAATAACACTAGCTTAAGTACTTGGTATAAATCAAATGACTCTTCTGTTGGCATACATTTTGCTTATATCCATGGAATCATTGAAGCTTAGATGGGCATTTCTGGTGGTTTCATTACAGCAAAATTTAACTTCTTGTTGATTGTAAATGAACTTAACTTTTAAGACTTTCTGTTATCTGCTCTGGTCACCTGTGTTTTCCATTTACAAAATGAAATTCCTAGGAACCTTTAATCCTGTATTTCAGAACATATGTTTACTCTATCTTTTAAATCCTGAAGATAGTGAGGGCATTCTCGCATCAAGACCTGGCTGCTCAGGTGAGAGATGTGCTTTTGAAGAAATAGAGAAATGTGGGCTTTTTGAGTTTTGTCATTGCATGCAGTGTGGCTGCTGATGCCCACGTGCTCTGCTCTGCAGGCAAAGGATCAGTGTCACAAATGAGAGCCACGATGCTCGACAAGTGTTGACAGCTTGTCATTACAGATAGTGGTTTTTCCTTCTGGCTTGTAGTTGAAAAGGTTTAGAAATGATCATAATATCTTTCTTCCCATCCCCTGGGGAAGCATTGGGGTTTGCTTTTTCCAGATTTGGGAAGAGAAGATACGTTCTGCTTTTTGTTTTTGCTGAGTTTACAGTTATTTTATTGTCTTACTGTGTCTAATATCATTAAGCTCCCACAGAGTGAAAGAGGATGTGAAGAAAAATAGTGATGAGGGGAGAAGGAGGAAGAAATGGTAGTTAAACAGGTTGGGCTATTTCTTGGGTTTAGATGGGGTGTTTATTTTACAGCAGTTATTACTGGTACATAGGGGAACCTGCAAGGAAGGTATGTGTAAGAGTATGGCACTTGCTCAGCCACGTGGCAAGGAGGAACTGTATATCAGCCTGTTCTTCTCTGCCCTTTTAACTGGGCCTATAGAAGAATTTTACATTTAATGTATAAATACAGCTATTCTCTGCATGCTGGCTGCTGAAAATTAAATCAGTAAATGACATCCAGTGACAGAAAACCAAACCCAAGCAAACAAGCCCCCTGTAGGGTGTATGCAGAGAGTACACTTCATGCTCTGTCATCAGGGCTGTTTGAATTGGCTTCCACCTTTGTTTTGAGAGGTTGCTGTGGTGATGAATAACCTGTGCTGAGGGTGTGTGAGCAATAGTGCGCATGTGCCTTGGTTCCTGCATCTAAAACAACGCTGCTTTTACCGCTGCATCAGAGCACATATCCTAGCAATGGTCAGCTGCTCCCTAAAATGAGTTAAACAACAAAACTGTTGTCTTAGAGCTAGTTATTGATGTGATGTTAATGTACTAATTGCTGCCTCCCATTGCTTTCATACCAGGTAGAAGGAGACTGAGTGCTGGCAGAGCAGTATCTTTTCTCCTTTGCATGGAAGGGGAGAAATGCAGGGTAGCTGATACGCTTTATTTGCACAAGGTTATGACACCTGAGGTTTGTCTTTTTTCCTGGGCTAGAGTAGGTAGAGAAGTAGACTGAAAAAGGTACTCTGCAGAAGGAAAGAGGGAAATGTTATTATCTGATTGAGCTTTCTTTTTATTTCCTTTTTTCCTACTACTGTGATGATTACATTTTCTGTACTGAAAAAAAAGAGAAAGCCTGGAAGACTCTGTGTGGCTTATTATTGTTTCTTTTTATTCTCCATTTTTCAATAAACAAAGTACTATTTACTGCAGCTCAAAATAGAGTAGTGTTTTTCGTACTAAGATAGGAAAATCTGATGTCATAACTTTATATATAAGAAAGTGTGTGAAAATTAGAATATATATATGAATATTCTACATGAAGTTTGCATGCTTTTTTTATGAAGTTGTACTGGTACAGTTATAGTTGGATGTTACGGTTGTCTGAATAAATATCACTTCTAGATAAAGAAGTGCCTTCAAGAAAGTCTTGGAAACTTTGTTCTCCCACCTTGTTATAGAACCTTAGCAAGTGTTGGCAAGAGTGAATTACCTCATGAGGCAGCTCATGCAGAGTTCTCTTCTCCACATATTACCCTTGTTCCCAGTGTCTGTGAAGCTGCCCCTTCATAATTTGTAGGAAGCACTCTGGGAAAAACTGACTCATTCAGAGATGAGCTAGTGGCCATGACAAATACAGTGAAGTTTGAAATACCTACTCTTTCTGTGTAATTCCTGAACTTTAAAAAACAAAAAAAAATGTGAATTACTCAGTTGTGTGTGAGCTCCTCGTCTCTTCAGAGACCATTGTAACTGGTGGTTTCATTTGTACTTTGAAGGTTGCTTTGCTCTTGACTGCAGCTGTACTGAAGGATCAAAGAGGAGGATGAAAACATTTTAAAATCAGTAAAGCCTCTCACAGTACTTAAAGAGAAGGTGTGAAGGCAGGGTGCCTGGCCCCCTTGCATGGCTGATGGGACTTCTTGCTGAGTTAGAGCACCTGGGGAAATAACCTCCTCTCCCTCCAACATTTCTTTTTTTCAGGGCTTGTCATCTTGAAGATTTCCCCAGCACAATTTGATCTTGCTGTCAGGTCCCATCAGAGACTCACTTAGTTAAAATCACCTTCACTAAGGGATATTTAATTACGTCTTCTCATTCAGGCTCCCCTCCTGGATTTTTGAGAATCTGGAGAATGCTGCTAATAGAGCGGAGCCAGCATTTGCAGGAATAAATTAATAGCAGTACCATAACTGTGCTTTTTACAACAGACACATTCTCCCCTGCATCTCCTGTACTTCTTCACATTCATTTATTCCATTAAGTTCAGTCTTTTGAAATATTTTGTGATGAATGAGTTCACTTTACAAGGCAGTGATCAGCAGCAGCTGTTCATAGTCATACTTTAAATTGAATCCATCTGTCTGTGGGCTCTTTAAAGTGTGAGTTTCACATTGTCAGGAGAGCTGATTACACCAGAGTGGTATCTGGGTGCTGTTTGCCAAAAAGAAAAGGAAAAGAAAACAACAAAGTGTGCTTGGATGGACTCTGGGATACTCTTACAGTTTCATTTATAGAACCATGATTTTAGCTTTGAGAAGAGAGCAAAGTGGCTACAAGCAGTACTTATGTACTGGCGTGCAGGTAGGTGTTCAAATGTAGACTAACATTAGGAGATGACCTGCAGTAAGCTTGTAGAAACTATATGCAGTGCTTGCTGCTTGCTTTTTGATCTTGACCTTTTGATGAACCTCATCACCAGATCTTTACACTGTTTTTGGTTGTAGCACTGGGTCACATTAATACTCTTCAGAGCATGAGCTGAAGAGGAAAAGACATGGCTTATTCAAATCGGCAAAAGAAGACAACATTGTTTCCCCCCACACCCCAGTACACACAGGCATAATTTCTTATTTTCATTTGTAATAGCCTCACATTGCTTTCATATGAGGTTAGCATCTGCTGAGGCTGTTTTGAAAGCTGCATGTAAGACAACTTTTGAGACCAATAAATGGTCATTTGCTGACTGCATTAATTATTCTCATAATTTCATGTGAAACTTTGGTCTGTAATATTGTGTACCAAATATGGAGATCAGTTGATTCATGGCCTGCAGTCTGTTGGCCTTATCCACAGGTAACATCTCCTGTTTTCCTTCTCCTCAGTTAGTTCCTCACCAAGACTTTTGTGGGAGGACTTGGCTTGTGCTGGGATGTGTGTATAACTCTGTGGAAAAGCACTTCCTACCACTAGAAGCTTATTCATCAGAGTACTGCATGTTTAACCAAGTATGTAATTTTCATTACATCATTCCACTTCAGGAAAGAAAACCATCCTTGGAGGATCGGAACAGTGGTACAGCCTCCTTTGCAGACTCTGATTTTTGTAGTAGGAGGGCCATATTTTCTTTTTAGGCTCAGTTGTACTCTTCAACCACAGAGGTTACCCTTTGTTGGTGGTCAGATACACATTGTCTTGGCAGCCCAGATGCCCTGCAGCAACAAGAGACCCCATGGAGTGGGGGAAGTTCACACACATTTCCCTGCTATAAGCTTCTCCATCTCACATTTGCTGTTGCAGTTTGCAAGCATTGCTGCTCAATGGTGCAGCTTATTGGTGCTGTATTTCTAGTGCTGTGCCAAGCCAGCACTTTAATTAACACTAAATTCAGTGCTGGTGGAACAACAACCAAACCAACCAGACCCTAACAAACCAGAACACCCAGGCTGGCTTTGTGAGCTTGCATTTTATGTCAGTCAAAGCTACTACAGTGTCTTTGAAATGAAGTTGCTATGTGCTAAGAGAAGAACCTCTTAGCCTTTCTTTAGCATATAGAAAGCAGTACTGTGTATATCGGAGCCTATTACTGCTTTATACCTGATAAACACAGATGTTTTTTGTGGGCATTTTCTTTCCTTTTTGTATTTTTTTTTTTTTTAGTGGAGAATCATTAACGTGTTCCACATGGAGATGGTGAGAATTGCACTTTGAGTGAAGAGGTTGATTGATGTTGGCTTATGTTAAGAAAATATGGCTGACAGAAGGAGTCAATACATGCTCTTTTTTTTCCCTTTAGAGTGCATTGTTTTTCCTGCATGTGTTTAATCAGGGAACTTAGCAGGGAAATGTCATTGCTTAATAGCTGGCAGTATCTTGTTATCTTACTTTAAAATACTTGATAGAGTTAAAATACATTTATTAAGATCTGTCACTCATTTGAACACCCACTTGGGACTTTGGATTATAAACATGCAGTATCTGTAAATTAGCTGCAGGTATAGAGTATTTGATCCTTCAGTGTCTAACCTAACAAGCAGGAAAAGCTGCACACCAGTGAGCATATGAAAAACCTGGCTCTGCAGACCCATAGAAAGTATGTCCTTCTGGAAGCACCCAGATCTCTGAAAACTGCTTTGTTCTGATATCCACTTTTCAGGCTTCACAAATTGGGTCTGAATGGAGGGATTTGGCAGGAGGGGAAAGAGGAAAACTCTTTATTCCCTTCCCACACAGAGAAATGGAGGTGATCATGGAGAGCACATTAAAAGGGACAGGCTTCCCGCATTAGGAGGAGCTGTGCGGTGCGACGTGTCCATAAAGAGGGTCAAGGGTGTCTGCACAGCCTTGGCCTGTGTGACTTCTGCATCCTTCTCCAAGATCAGTATGAACAGGCAGTGTAAACTAAGCCCACTGCTGAGTGGGTATTTGAAGAGGCAGAATCAATATCTAAGAGGATTATGAATGACATTCTCAATACCTTGTCTAGACTACTGATCGTTAAGAATGAAATGATAAATTTCTAAACCCAGGTTCTTTTCCTTTGGCTTACAGCTGTTTTAAAATATCAGCTTTTTTTGCACCCTGGTATGCTTTAAGCAGAAAAGCTGATTAGTGTTTGGGTACTCTGTATCTTTAGTTTCTCTCTGAAAATTAGAGGAATAATATATTTTGTGAATATCTGTGACTGAAGACAGGTTTAGTGTTTATATCACTGAGATAAATCCATAGCATAAGCAGTATCATTAGTGCTGTGTAATATTTTAAGGTTGTTTTCATGATTAGTTGAGAATAACATTTTAGTATCTGGTTTAATTTTTATCAGGCATACACAAATATTTTGTCCCTGGAAATGCAGAGGTGGGAATGAGGTAAGGAAACAGTGCTGAGTTTTGTAATCTCTGTTACTTGCTACAATTTTTGGTGAAGGTCTGAAACTGTAATGGGTGAGCCAATGAGGATGTGGTAGGTAGCAAAACATTTTAAAATTGCTAGCAACCTGATTCTCATGTAGTACATCTCAGTAGATAATCCTATGTTGGCATTACTACAGTTTATATTGTAGCTATTATAGCAGAAGCTGAAATAATCTTTGCTATCTTTTGGGGATTGAAATTTCTTCCTTTTATTTAATTAGAAATTCTGTATGAAAGATCTGTTGATGTATAGAAAATTTAAAGCTATGGAAATGTTTTCCATAATATATTGTTGCCAGTATCTTTACTTATAAGATTTATTCTTAATGCAGACCAGGTTATAAATGAAGAGTTTACTTTTTTGTGGAATTCCTTACAGTAAGTGAGGTGCAATACAGCCAGCTGTAAGCCAGGCAGAACTTTTTGCTGTTATCTGCTGCATCAGGGAGATTTGTTTAGAGGGAAAAGTAAAAAAGGCTGCTCTGTGCTATTCATTTACAAACAGTATTCCCTAAAAGCAAACTATAGTTGTGTAACCAAATAGTATCTGTGGTGCAGTAGCAATGAGCTAAAGGTTACATTTACTTCCAAAAATAAACATCCAAAATTAAGTACATTTTGGATCCTTAGTTACCAAATTTATTTACTTGGAGGTAGTTTACTTTCATGTCCTCCATAGTCACAGTTACTGTGATGAAGTTGTACCATGTGAAATTTCACTGGGCCATCCGAAATTTACTTCTTGGTGGGATGACTTTTGTGTGTGCAGAAAGGCCACTTGCAGACTGCCACTTTACTGAAATCTGCAACAGCCAGCTAAATATAGAGGTTTTAAGTGCTGTTCACACTTGCGATGGTGGCTGTGTGTTTTTTGAAGAGATCCAAAACCATGTCCGTTTCCTCTGTACCTACTGTCTGCTTGCTTGTATTTGTGGCCAATCCATCTTTATTAAATAGGTAGCTGCCTTAGGAACTATCTGTTGGGATTTTTTTAAGGAGAGGAATGCCTTCTTGTAGTCAGCATTGTGCCACTTGCTGTTGGTCTTCTCTTTGCAATTGCTCGCTCAGATGCAGGTACTGGTCAGTAAGAGGGGGGTGGATGGCTCAATCATACTCTACATTTTCACGGAATAGGCACTTTCTTGCTGGCATTATTTACATTTCCCTCCTCAGTTGCTCTACAGTTAGGTCAAAGGGAACCAGTATTGCAAATACTGGATATTGTGGCACAGGCCACTTTGAAGCTGGGTATGTGGCAAGGCATCATGCTTACTCCCAAGCCTCTAATATCCGTTCAGTTTCATCCCTGTTGGTGTCCCTTCTTGCAGCTTAATCTAGAGCCCTTGCTAAGGTACCATAGCTCTTACACAGGTCATGCACCAGGTGCCTTGTGGCACAGTGTTGCATCTATGTTTTTTCTTCTGTGGCTAAGTAACATTTTGGGCAAAAAGGAGGCTGCTGTGCTGCTGTTTTTTTGGTAGACTTACTTGCTGATAAATAGGGATCTGATATAGAGCTTGCACAGTACAGATACCTTCCTATTGTGTTGAGTGCTTTGCAGAGCTTCATGAACCCATGAACTTTGCACGTGCCTGTTCAGAGCAAGGTGCAGCTGGCTGGAAGTATTGATTCCTGTAATAGAGATAAAGTACAAAAAAATATGCTCTTCATAGCAAATAAGGAAATACAGATTCCCTCTATGAAAAGGAAGAGTAATAGGATGACACTGATACACCTGTATGGTTTTATGACATTGAACTGCAAGCACCAGTTGAAGGTTTCAGTTTCTAAAAAGGGAGGGTATAATTCTGACTTCAGGTTTCATGTTTATGCCTCTGTGTGTAAAGAAGGGTCTTTCTCTGTCTAAATTTCTTAGCAAAGGTCAGAAAAAATCACCTGCTTTATGTTGTGGTCAGTCATGGAGTGCTAGCTACTAGCAGACACAAAATGTTAAAGCAAATAGATCAAACATAAGATTTATTATGGTTGTGTTTGCAAAGATGGGGTCATTTTTCCCTGTTCCATTGCTTTCTCATTTAAAGTTGTTGACTTTTTCTTCCTGCATAAATGATTTTTTTTTTGTTCTTACAAATCTCCTCTGTATGCTTTTTTTTTTCCCCCAAAAAAAAGTAGAATGTTCTACAGCTGCTGAATTGTTTGTCATGCTTCTCACTCATGTTCTGAGAGGAGACACCCGAAGAAATTCAGCCCTTACCTCTTTCTTCTGATTTATTATTGTTACTTGTCTTCTACAAAGCAAAATGGGAGGGGAAAAAAAGCCTTTTTACCAGGTGGCCATTTAGAAAAGCAGTGTCTCACTTTAAACTAGTTCGTTGCTTACTGGATTGTGTTATTTGGAAAAAATAAAAGGTAAAACAAATCTTCCTCTGTGCTGTCACTGGAGGCAGTTAGAGTGACGCTGCCCTTCTCATACAGATGTAATTTTTTTTCCATCACTTACAAATTTTCAGGTAAGCATTCTTTTAAAATGTGTTATCAATACAGAAAAGACAATGAAGCAGCTATAAACGACAGTCCCCTTTCCCTGCTCCCTTCCCCCAATTATTTCCTCCTTTCTCTGCTTTTCAGTGCTCTTTGTGTGTGTGTGTGGGAAATCGCTTTCCCTGCTTTCTCTTCTCTGGGCTTATTTCCACTCTTTGCTGGCAAAGAGATGCTCAGCGTCGAATGAGCAAAACTTTCAGGTGCTGTTTATAAATTATATGAGAGATTTGGTCTACTCCCATAGGTGATTGTAAGTGGGAGGAGCTCCAAATATCTGTCACTACCCTGATGCTCCAGCTTTGCTTTGAACAACTGCTGTCTGCTCTGGGCTTTACCTCAAAATTGCACAGGTGAGGTCACTTCCCAGGTGTTTTTAACCAGCTTTTAGTCTCCTGTTTTGATATGTAAAAGCTAGGAGGCCTGGCTAAGCTAAGCTAAGCTAAGCTTTGGGGTGTGTGTTCTGTCTGATTTTCTGTTGCATTCAGGATAGGTGCAGCCTGTCCATTGGTGTTCTGAATTGTTCCATGCTCAGGTTTTAGGGGATATGTTTGCTGTTGAAGTAACAGAACATGACCATGTGGCATTGATAGAAAAGGTGAGGTGAACTTTGTAGTGTACATAGGAAGAAATAGGAATGGTATTGAATCATATGCAGCTTCTGAAGCTCACAAAAATCTCTGTAGAAAACCCTTTTGACAAATTTGGTAGGGATTGTATAGGTGCAGCTGAAATGCTATGGTGTTTTGACATAATGTATGTTAGTGGCTTTATGTGCTCAGTTATTATTATCAACATGATAATCATTGAAATGTTTCAAAATATATACATTGAGATTTTTCAAAGCAGACTGGAAAAAATAGTACTGCAAGTAGTGTTCATGTCAATAGGAATTCTCGCTGTTTTCTGGTGTGCTTTGTAATATGAATTTACTTTTTTCCTTTAGTCTTTCAAGTTGCATTCTTACTAAATGACACTAAGTAGCCAAGTGTACCTTTTGAGAGTCCCTACTATTTGTGGTATCACAGTATAATAAAACTGACTTTAGTCCTAGGGGCTTTGAAAAGAGTGTGGTAATTGTCTAGATGTTTACCTTGTAAAAGCTACCTTTTTTGCATTGAAATATACAGTGACTTAATATTTTCACTGTTGTAAATTTATAATGCAATGGGTAGCTGTTGCACAGAAGCAAGATGACAGATTTCTTGATAAATAGAAGACTTCTTGGTTAACGCCCTTAGAAAACTCAGTGTGGAACTTCATACAATAGTTAACTCATAAACAAGATGACACCTCTTTGTGCTATGCTAAGTTATTTGTCATTTAGGGAAGAGGTAAAGCAGCATCTGGAGTGTGAGTACTTCCTGATTGTGTCTTAAACATTTTTTTTGAGGTGGAGCTTTGAAAGAATGCATTATTAACTATGAAAGAATGTGTTACTTGCTGTTTGAGGATCTTAATGATTTTTGATTTGTCAGTTGTCTATGTAATAAAATTAGCGCATGGTTTACAGCATTGTTAAATATTTGGCCCTTTGAGCATTTATAGTTTATCAGCAGTGATATGTCTTGTAAAAGAAGATTTTTGTGAGAGTTTAAAGCGTTAATATCACCTGTACTTTGTAGACCTTCAGAATTTGATTCCTCAGAAATGATAAAAGTGCAGTTATCACAATGATCTTGGGCTTCATTTGAAGTTATTTTCTTGACATCAGACTACAAGGTTTACACACTTTTGTTTTGTTGATAAACTACTGTCTAGCTCAGACTGGTTTTAGCTGTGAATATACAGTCTTAATCCTCAGGCTTTCTTTTCTGAGCATTTGGATTTTGTCCCAAAAGTTATGAAGCATGTTGCTTCTTACAACTTCTGGCATATAGTTAAGGCTTGGGGGCATTGTGTAGACTTGTAAGCAGGTGCTTCACTAGAGAACTATTTTTTAGTTTTGTATTGAAGGAAAGAATATGGTTTAAAACTGATGTAGATTTTTTTAATTTTTTTTTTTTATTGTTCATAAGCAAACAGAAATTGGCTTTGAATAGTGAAGAATCACTTGGTTTGAGTGCTGTACTAAAATGAAACAGTGTTTTCATACTGAATTTCACCCTGAATTGTCATAACCATTGAGAGAAGACCTTCAATGCCAGCCTGTGGTGAGAGCAGGCAAGAAAGTTCCTGGTTTTAGAGGCTGAGAAATCTTGAAGTGATGCCTGCACTTCTGTGGAGCTGTGCCCATGGCTTGTGTGATGGTTGCTGTAGTTGGAGGAGCATCTTATGTTTCAGCGCAGAGCAAATCAAGTACCAGTGGTACCAAGTGGGAAGTGGAAATGTGAAGGGCCTTTTCTCTGAGGGCTTTTCTGTTAGTCTAACATAGTATTCAAATGTTTCCCCATTGACTTATCTGGTCTTTGGGTTTCAGTCTCTGGTTTCAGTTGTAAACTTTAAGTAGGACTTAAGTCTGTCAATAGATACTGAAGTTAGCTATGAACCTGGGAGGAGGGAAGAGGAGCTCTTTTTAAGAGGTGATGTGCAGCCATGGGCCATGAATCTACTTCAGTAAGTTTGCCGATGACACCAAGCTGTGTGGTTGGGTGGATATGCTGGAGGGAAGGAATGCCATCCAGAGGGACCTTGACACACTTGTGAGGTGGGCTGATGCCAACCTCATGAAGTTTAACCATGCCAAGTGCAAGGTCCTACACCTGGGTTGGAGCAATCCCAGGCACAGCTGCAGGTTGGGCAAAGAGGAGATTCAGAGCAGCCCTGCAGAGAAGGTCTTGGGGGTGGTGGTCGATGAGAACATGAACATGAGTTGGCTTGTTGGCTTCAGTGTGTGCTTACAGCCCAGAAAGCAACCGTATCCTGGGCTGCATCAAAAGGAGCATGACCAGCAGATCAAAGGAGGTGATCCTGCCCCTCTGCTCTGCTCTCGTGAGACCTCACTTGGAGTATTTTGTGCCGTTCTGGTGTCCTTAACATAAAAAGGACACGGAGCTGTTGGAACAAGTCCAGAGGAGGGCCACAAGGATGATCAGGGGACTGGAGCATCCTCCCATACGAAGACAGGCTGGGAAAGTTGGGGCTGTTCAGCCTGGGGAACGGAAGGCTGAGTGGAGACCTCACAGCAGCCTTCCAGCATCTGAAGGGGGCCTATAGGGATGTTGGGGAGGGGCTCTTCATTAGGGACTGTAGTGACAGGACCAGAGGTAACGGGTTCAAACTTAAACAGGAGAGGTTTAGATTGGATATAAGGAAGGAATTCTTTCCTGTGAGGGTGATGAGGCACTGGAATGGGTTGGCCAGGGAGGTTGTGATTGTTCCATTCCTGGCAGTGTTTAAGGCCAGGTTGGATGAAGCCTTGGGTCACATGGTTTAGTGTGAGGTGTCCCTGCTTATGGCAGGGGGGTTGGAACTAGATGATCTTAAGGTCCTTTCCAACCCTAACTATTTTATGGTTCTGTGATTCTAAGGAGGGAGGTAAGACTATGAGTCCTTTTGAAAGGATTGTAACATCAGTTTGGATGAGCACGGTATCAGGTTAGGCCCTGTCCCTCACTCAGACCCCATGGGTCCATGCAGTGGCTCTCTGTGTGTAGCTGTCATTTTCCTCTTATCAGTGCCTGGGGGTGTTACTGCTCTAATGGCAGAATGCAAATCCTACACAAGGAGCTGGGAGATAAAGCATGAGTTACAACATCTGTAGAAAAAGGAAGGGGAAAAATACACTACAAATGGTGCCCCTCTCTGTCAAACAAGGATTGCAAGAATGGTGCATGGAGGCCCAGGTGTCCTGTGCCTGACACAGGGTCCCATCCCTCAACCCAAGACCCCAAGTACTTTTCACTCTTATCTTTTTTTTTTTTTTTTTTT
>NDXB01006351.1:4910-28457 GCA_002631895.1 Agapornis roseicollis | reverse complement strand
CGCCCACACATTCTTTTCCCTCTTTGTTTTTTTTTTTTTTTTTTTTGGTTGATATCAATAAACAGCTGTGATATATGCAGATAATGCCTAGGGAGCTGCGTGTTAGGTTTTATTTGCTGAGTGTTTGAGGGTGACAAAGATGACTTTGAGATCAAGAATTTCTTCACAGCTGATTTAAAGGTCCTGTTGACTTTTACCTTGACTACCTTTCACCCACCCCTAAGGCAGTACTTGGAAAACGCCCTTTGCCAGCCAGTATCTGTGTGTTTCATTTGAGCTGAGGAAGAGAATCCATCTCATTTCTCTCATGCTCTTTTAACCATGTAACACTGGTGATGCAGAGAGTTTTGAACCTACCCAGGCTTTCTAAATCTCCTGTGGGACACTTTGTGGGAAGCCAGTGGGAGTACCCTGCTCCTGATGCCTGAGACCCTCCCATCAGGGACCTGGGCAGTGATTTGGGCAGCCTGCTGCTGTCCTGGTCTCAGCTGTTTGTTTCTACCTGGCTCATTGCCTGTTCCTGGTTCTTGATGTCATTTGGGAAGAAAGTCAAGACCTTAAAAGTAGGAAGAGAGCAGCTTCTCATCCTGTAGAGACAAGGTCTCAGAGCAGGAAACACATTTCAGTGGATCCAGGTATATTTACTCTTATTTTGCCATTTGTTGCTTATGTTTCTTCTGTAAATTTTGCCTTTTTCTTTTTTTCTTTTAACTGGGAATGGTTGAATTAAGTACTTTACCAACACATTCTTGAGCAACCTGAAAGTCCTAAGTTCAAGGTAGCTTATGACACCTCAGAGTGTTTTGCTATATTTCAGTAATAGAAACCCTTTCCAGGATGTATGAAATATTTTGTACTCTGATATTGTGAACTGCAGAGACAGGGTTATGGCTGGCCCACCTATCTGTAATCAGGCTGTCTTTGGCTCATCTATTTTCATAATAAGAAGGGTTAAAATTGTGGTGATTTTATTTTGTTTTTTTCATTTTGTAAGTTCTCTTGCTTAACTGAACTTTGAGGACAGTTTTGTGTAGCTGTCTTTTGTTTTTTCAGTGGAGGAAACAAGGGTGCTAACTTGATAAAGCTACCCATTTGCTTTCTTTTCACACAACTAAATTGACAAAGTGGGTGCAAAAAAAGCAAAAAAGGATGCTACAGGATGGGAGAAAATTGTACTTGAGTTTTGAGCAGTGGTGGGTTAGATTTGGTTCAGTTTGGTAGCTGTATGATTGAGCAGTCCAGTGGTTGGTGTTTTCAGAGTCCCTTGGTGCTCTGTGGTTATTGTCACAGGGTGATGACTCACAAATGTAAATGATGGACCACACCTATATTGTCACCAGCTTTGGTTCTGCTGGAGATGGAAAGGAGCAAGTTGGTCGGAATGCCAGGCTGTTTGCTCAGAAAGGAGTGCTGTAGGGAGGTGGGATAGAAAGATACTTCCAAGTACCTGCTTCTCTTTTGCTAGGAGGGAAGGTAGCAGATGGAACAGGAACTGCTCACTGTCTGGAATCAGCCTGTGGGAAATTAATAGAGCCATGCTAAACTAGACTGTTTTAGCGTTAGCCCTTTTTTTTTTTTCTCCCCCAAGCACAAATTTCTGCCTTTTGACCAGGTTGGCTTTTCAGTTCATTTACTGGAAGCAGTGATTCCATCCTTTGAATGTCAATGTGCTATTGGATGTTAATGTTTAACCTTCAGAATTAGTCATCCAGTTAAGGAGTGGGTTGACCACGTAGTCTGTGTTTGACCAAACTGCTAAGAAATAACTTTGTGAATACTAATGATGCTAAATACAGACGACTGGAAATCCTGGTGCTTGCAGAAGCAACTGCAGTTTACTTCCCTCTCTCATGTTCAGCTAGCAGCAGGAATGAACGCTGATTCTGTATAAATGGCTTTTTGCTCAAGCTCCTTATAATCAAAACTTGGTTTGAACTGCACAGGACAGACTTGAAATCCCCTCCCCATTTTTATTTCATACTCTGCTTTTCCTGTTTTTTAATAGTCAATGCAACATTTAAAAAAAAAGTACTGCTGTAGGATGATGTGTCTTCAGAAGATCCTGTTTCGGCATTTGGAGAACACTAATCATGTTTGAATTCTGAATTATTAATATTAATACTTTAACACAACAGGAAATCTATCAAGTTGCAAACAACCCTATTTGAAGTCTCAGAGGAGGTTTTTTAGAAATCTTCTAAATACTTTTAAAATGCCTGAGTCAGTAACAGCTATGTGCTGAGCATCTTGAGTCACATTTAAGGATTCCCAGTTGCAGCTCACCTGTGCCTTTTAACATGAATTCAGAGTACTAGTTGTGCATAGGCTACAGCAGCTTAGTGAGTGATGATGACTATTGCAGGTGCAACAATAATGGCTGTCCTACTTTTGGATTTATTCTTTCCTGCAGCACCCAGCCTCTCCCTCATCTTTTCTGAAAAAAGACAATGTCAGCTCCTTTATATTTTAAACTTATCTATTTTCCTTTAGTACCTATAGTTCATCAGGCTTAACTGAAACAAAGTAACATTTTACAGCAGTGCTTTTAATTATTTTCACTTTCAAGAGAAAGCTTTGGATTTATTTTAATGCATATAATTACTTACTGTGTTAAAGCTCTTACTGAGCTTCCAAAGACAAGTTGTGAACATGAGCTAAAGGAATGCTTTTAAGTAGCTAAACAGCAGCTTTTAAGTAGCTAAATAGAAGACAACTGAAAAGTATGGAAAAACTATACTCTTTTTTCTTTCTTTTTTTTTTTTTCCTTAATTTCTGAAAGAAATTTTTTTTTTTTTTAATTCCTTCTCTCTGTGCTTGGTGTTCTGGGATTTACATTGGCGTATGGCATTGGAGAATACTTGCTTCAATCTCATGAAGCTTGAATTCATTTCAATACGTAATTAAAGCAAGTGAAGCAGAAAAAACTAGATATATAATTTGGTCTCTTTCATTTTTCTTTTTAAATCACGAAACACTGAGAATGGAAGGCTTAGATAATAGCAGCTATGAGTCTGAGAGAGATTCATATGCTCCTGAAGATGCTTTGGAATGAGTATACAATAGGGATGCTACTCTGTATTTTACTTTCTCATTACAAGCATTTTTAGCTCAAACCTGTTTTGTTTATAAGGACTTCAGAACACTCCTAGAAGCAAAATGCACAATGCATTAGGACTCACCAGGATAAACGTCAATGTTTAGATATTCACTGAGAACAAATCAGCTACTATTTTAGCATCTTTATGTCACTCCTAGTTAAGTGCTTGTTTTTATAAAAGGACTATATTTGGCATTTGTTTACATTTATTCCAAAGTATTTTACTGTATTATGGCTTCTCATTTATTTTTCATTATAACACCTTATAAATTTACACAGTAAATACACAGATTATTTTACAGTATCCTACATTGATTTTTATAGAGATTCATTGGTTTAAAAGCCAGCTAAAACAGAGTGATTTTTGTACATTTAAACTGGTGCTGCCATCCATCTGCTCCTGCTGAACCTTAAAAATTGTGCTCTGTCAGAGGTATTGGAGGTTTCGGCTCTGCCATCAGCAGTTTCTGCCTGCCTGAGTTTTTCAGGTGTCTGGCATTTATCTAAATCCATGTTGTTAGTAACTCACAACATATAAAATATCAAGAGTACCGAACATTGGCTGGAGTCTAAGCTACAAGTTGCTATAAAAAGAGAAAAGGAAGACATTTGGTGGTTACACTGGCTAATTAATTGATTTTAGGGATATCCTTATGATAGTTCTGGTTGTTTTCTGGCTTAATAGAGTTGGTTTATATTGAAATAGGTGAGGGATGAATAAGGGATGTGAGGGAATGAAATGGGACTCTGCCTGTGAGCTGGGAGGACTCTTCTGTCCTCTTAAACCTCATCTTTGCTGTACTTCAGTTTGTCTCAGTTTTACTCATAAGTTAAGGAGAGTAAGGCTAGTAGAAACCATATAACTGAAAGGATAGGACTGGAGGCAATATGAAGACTGCTGAGGAAGTGTGACTTGTAGCAGCCTCTCTAGGAGTAAGATTGTGTAGTCTCTTATGAGTAAGTCTTCAACACTAATGTTTGCTTGTTTGGTTTCTTGTTTGTGGGATGGTGTTTTTCTTTGTTGTTGTTTGTTTGGGTGGTTGGTTTTTTTGTGCTTTGGTTTTTCGTTTCTTAAATATATAGCAGTGAACTGGTGTTCTAGTTCCCATTTTCTTCTCAGGTATGCAAATTTAAGTTGGCATGCATGCAAAAGAGAAATGGAGGAACAAAACCAAAAGCTGCCAATCTCTTCAGAGAGGTTGCTTTTATTGCTTGTAAAGCAAAACAGAAGTTTGGTCTTGTCTTCATAAGAAGATACCTCTTTTCTGCACTGTATCAAAGTGCAGGGGGCTGTTAATCACAAATCAGTCTGGTTATTCACTTCTGTGATCAGTCAAGGAAATAACTAAGAACTGCAAGCGGTTATTTTGTTTCTGTTTTTATCCAGATCAGGAGGGAGGGAAAGTTGGTGACAGCTTTAATGCACAGATGTGAATACTCTACTAACCATCATGTCATATAAATGCCAGACACCTGTCCAAACACTGGGGTTAGTATAGAAAAAAACTCGGTTATTTATTTTGCTACCTGTGTTGTTCATGTCTATTAAAATCTTTGTTTGCAACTGAGCTTAAATGTATTTTAATTCTGTTTGTACTAACAAATGCTTGGAAAATCTAGAACTATCACACTGCTTATAAATTTGGCAACATACTTTTTAACTTTTTAAACAGAAATACAACATTGAACGTGGTAGCAGATCAGTGGATGTGTTAAATGGAGAAACTGCCTGTCTTCATACAAAGCTCCTTGAGAATCTGTTCATAGTTTTGCGGTGAGGGGTCTCTATACATTCAGCACTCACTTCTCCAAACCATTCACTTTTGTTGGCAACAAATTCAATTTAAAAGCTTTTTGCCAAAAAGTTTTCCTGTTTCAAGGTTCAAAATGCATACATGGAACCTTTAAACATGTTGGGTTTTTCCAGAGGGACAGAGGAAGCTTTAGCTTTGATGTGTATTTAGCGGCAGCCCTTTTGCAGTGTGCACATGAGCTGTGTAGTCTGTATGTCCATGTTCTCCATGTCCTTCACAAGGGATGCTGTGCCTGCTTCAGAGGGGACTTTTGAGAGACTGCTCCCTGCTGTGACTCCTAGCTAAGGATATCTTAGTGGAACTTCAGGGAAAAAAAGGAGGTTTTCAGCAACTTCCCCCTACCCCAGCACCTTGTTAAGAAAGGATAGGAAAGTACCCAGATTCTTACTGAATAACTGTGTTGAACAGTAAAAAGCAAGGGTGCTGAATTATTTTAGCAAACACAGAGACCCGTAAGGCTTTATGAACAGTTGTTTCAGAAAGAAAAACTTAAAGTCCAGCAAGGTGGATTGAGGGAATTCTTACTACACAGTGCTTCATCACCTGCTTGACTGTGGCAATTGAGTGGTTCAAGAAGGGGAGATAAAGGCGAAGATAGAGGGAACTGCTTTGGGAGGTGGTACAGATTATGATCAGGAGGTGGAATGGGGTATAGGAACAGAAGTGCTGATGTCCTTAATGCTTCTTATCACACTAGCTCAGCTGTATGCTAGGCTTATGTGGTAGTTTGGGGGTTGTGATCTGTGTTTTTTATGTAAGCTCTTCTGTAGAAAGGTTTTATGCAGAGGTGCACTTACATTCTGCTAAGCATCTGTCCAGTATGAATACATCCACTTCTGCAGTGCGTACTATTTGACTGCAGAATTAAAGATGGGTCCTTTCCAAACAGGATCCTCTTTTGCATTTACCAGAACTGTGTATGTAGCTACATGGTAAGGTATTTAGCCAGCACAAGCAGTGACAACATGCTGGTGTTGGTATAGTGATGCACAGGCATTGCTGCTTTTAGGACTGGTCCAAAAAGTGTCAAAGCAATGCTGTGTGAATGCATGCAGTCATACGAGAGATCTTTAATCTATTTCTTCATTGTACCAAACATGTTGTTATAACTGTTTCTGGTGTGCAAATGTTTGGAATATATCCGTATGTGAGCATATGTTGCACAGGTAGTGCTTAAAACCAGAATTTCTCCCATGCCAAAACTGTGCATCCCAGGCCTATGATTGCATCAAGATGCACTGCAGGCCTGAAGTCAGACCACCCGGTTCTTAGTTCCTTTCCTTGAGATGCATCCTGACATTGCACATCCCTGAGCAGCTCAAACAGCTGTGTTTATTATCAGGGTAAAAAGGGGCATAACAATAGTAATAAATAAGCACAGGAAGGTGAACTGGTGGGAGAAGCCTTCCCTCCTCTACCAACAGCTCCCTCAGCTTGTGGGTGATTGGGTCTTGGACCAGAGACAGCTCGTGCGAGCCTCAGGGTGGAATGGCTGTGGAGCTACTGAACAGAGAGTTGTGCTGCTGCTCATCTGATAAGGACCTAGCCTTATATGCCAGGTTAACTTGAACTGCATTTAATTCTTGCAGAAGCTTGGCATAACTTAAAGGCTTGGAAGCTTGAATCATGAAAAGCCACGCATTTGAGAGAAGTTGATTTAGTTTATTTTATTGTGTGCCAGAAACTCTATTTAGTGTGCCTGAAGATGCATCAAAAAAGAGCAAGTTCCTATAATCTTCCTTGGCACCATTTTAACACTCTTTTGATGTAAGAAAAATCTTTCGTTGATATCAACCAGCCTCTTAAATCTGAAATATGGGATGAATGGAAATCTCTGACTATTGGTAACAACATGGAAGTTTTAGTGAATCTGTTTCTATTCTCTGCCTGAAATTTTTTACTTGTTCTTTAGTAGCATGAAATGAAATGGATCTGTCATCACAAGCATGTATGCTGTTACTGGCACAAACTGAATGTTTTTAGTAATGCTTACTAATAGATTCACTGTCTTTATTAAATGAACAGTTTATTGGAGTCTTTACTACTTCACTGAAGCTTTTTTTTTTATTTTTAGGTAAAAGAATATGGAAAAAGAGAGATGTTGGGCTTGATATAATTATTTTGGTGGATTTTTTTTTGGGAAAAAATAATAATAGCAATGTGACACCCAGTAGCAACACTGAGTTTTTACTGAGATGTTAAGGAAGAGGCAGGCGCTTCCAGATGGAAATATGCTGGATGCTATATTTGATTTAAAAGAAATACTTTGCTTTTAGGGCCTTCAAGTCAAATAGTGATATGATAATAATGGTGATGTATTTAGTCTGTGAGTCCTGGGAGGCTCAGGAACAAAACAACAAAGTTGTCTTGTTTCCCTATCTGTTTCTTCTTTCAGGGTTTTCCTTATCTCTCCAATTTTGAAGTTCCAAAGAGCAGGCACTGTTACTAGTTACTGTTTCTAAGTATTGTCAAAATATACAACAAAACATTTTAAGCCCTCACTTCCAAGTATAATGTTCCCCAATAGTTTCTAAAAGGTGGTGGGTTGCCAATTTGAATGCTCAGAATTTGCATGGCCTGTTTATTTTCAATCACTTACCAGTTGTGTAAATAAAATTCAGTCATATTCTGGTAGTATCATAAATGAAAACAGCTTTTCTGGTCTGTATTCTTTATTGAAATGATGAGCTGGTGTTCATGTATAATACGGGTGTGATGTATTTTTTCTATGTACTATACTTGCAGCCTACGCATACTACACTGAACTTTGGCAGTGAAAACTGCTTGTTAAATTTTTTCATACCAGCACCCTTGCTTACTGATTTCTTGCTCTAGTTTCCTCTCATTTAAGATTGCTTGCATCTATAGCATTTTATAAAGAAAAACTGCAGTCCTTGAATCTGGAAAGTGCTTGTTTAACAGTAGCTTTATGAGGCTGGAATTTCTGTTTGGCTCTGGATTACACATTTCCCACTCCTGTAGACACATCTCCCTTCCTGACTATTTTCACATCATAAAGTTTTTGCTGGGTAAAACATGCTCTGACATTGTCTCTGTATCCCGTTACCAGTTGTTGAGTGGTGCACCAAGAACTGTTCAGCTACATAATTGAAAATTAATGAAGAACTTAGGTTTGTATAGAAGACAATAGTATTCGGTTTGCTGCACAACAATAACCCTGATATCCTGTTTCAAACAAGCATGAAAGTAGTAGGACCTTATTTATCTCACTAGTCAGCAGCAATTACTCCTGACTGCACACCGGAGGCAGATCTGCTGGGTGCAAAGGTGTTGGTTTAATGTTGTTGTTTATCAGACCTGAACTGCAGCTTTTACTTTCAGAGCATTCATTTTCTTTACTTTGGAGTTTAGTACTCTTGTAGAAGAAAAGTATAAATACATTTGAAGAGAATCAGCATGCAGAAAATAGGGCTTCAGACCTTCTTTTAGAAGTGACTTCTTTTGTTTTCTCCATTATTTCAATATTTATCAAATATGTTCAAAGAAACTTCCTGTTTAGGTCATCTGTATGCAACTGTAGAGCTATTGATAAAATATTTGCAGTAAAATACCTGTCAGCCTGAATAGAATTGAAACAAGCTAGAGACTGGTACAGATGCTTAGCTTATTCCCCAGATTTGCTATTTATCTGTTGTACATGCAAATTTTACTGACTTTATTTTAACATTTAATCTGTGGCCAGAACTACAATGCTGTACTGTTAGGAAGCACCATTAGAAGATGCAACTTAGTTGTAAATAAGCACTGAGGTATGAGAGAAAGAGGAAATACAAAGAATTAATTATATTACAATAATGGTTTTTTTTCTGGGTGCCGTAAGAGGTTTGGGATTTGATGTTAATTGTTGAAAAGAAAACATGCTCCCAGTTTCTAAATACATGCTGTTTTAGCATGAGGATAGATGTGGAAGCAGAGAGAGGGTGAAGCAGATTCTAAATTAATTTGGTGGGTTGAGCTGGGCATGGTTTCATGCAGGGGTTCCTGGAAGGCTGCTGCATCCAGCCTGAGTGCTGTGCTTGCAGTCTTTAGGGCAATTATTCCTTTATGCTATTTACTGTGTACTCTGTGGCTCCTGGCCCAGCTTCTTATCTTGACTTTGGGACATACCCTGAGTCTAGAGGGTACACGTGCATACAGAAAGTTTCTGCTTAAAATTAATTACAGATTATGTCTTTTAAGGGTAGTGATCAATATAAAGGTAAAGATGCCTGTCTTTAAATAAATAAATAAATAAATTCTGAGACCTGACTATCCAAACATTTGGAAGTCACCTCTCTATGATATTGAGAAGTTGTCTGAACTCACTTCTAAACTATTGACAACTATTTTGCTTATTTGTGGAGGACAACAGACCATAAGAACCTGGGGAAAGGGCAAACCCACAAATAAACCAAATCTTTTGTGACTTGCAAAAGATAGAAGTGATTTATATCAGCTTGCAGTATACAGGGCAAAGTGAGGAGTATGAAAAGGTAGAAACAAGCACCCCCATCCCTTTCCTTTTGTGTGTTGGTTGGGTTTTTTGTTTGTGGCTTTTGGTTGGTTGTTTGGTTTTGTTTGTTTGTTTTAGTAGTTTGCTGCTTTTGAGATTGCTTGTGCTATTGCTTCCTTGACTTGAAAGAAGGGATTGTAGAGGCAAGCTCAAACACTTCTCTTTAAACTCCTCATTTTCTTTGAAGTCACAAGACTTAAATGTTCTTAAGTTGGCTTTGTCTCAAAATTGTGAATTTGGTACTTTAAAACACTGATTTGCTATTTGATTTTAAGACTGTTTTTCTCATTGACACTGAGTTTCTCCCATCACCAAGGTCCTTCAGCTGCACTGCAGAGAGGAAGCAGGGAAGGAGAATTGTTTTCAGTTTGCCAGGAACCACTAGAACCACTAGGGATTTTAAGCAGTGGATCATTTTGAACACTATGATTTGTTAAAGTATGAAATGTTAACAACCTTCTTGTTGTTCTTGCTGGTGGAGAAGCAGTATTCAATTTTCCAGTATGGTCACAGTGTGAACAGCAAAATTTTTTCCTGTGTTTTGGGCACACCTCCTAATGCAGAATGCTTTCAACACTATACTTATTGAGTGACCATTTTCATGCTTGTTAGCTTAAGAAGTTTGTTTCTGCATGTGGGAGTCATGAGTAGAGGATGGTCAAACCATTAAGTAATGTACAGCCTGTTGCACTTGGCATAGCTCCTTATTGTATCCCTGATGAGTAAGTCCAAAGATGCAAAGCATATTGGGGCATATTGAGGTGCTACAATTCTTATTTGGAAAAAAAAAAAAAGTGTGTGTATACATATATGTATATTAATTATGCTAATTCCAAGAAATTAGATCATTTTACAGCCTGAAAATTGTCTGTGTTAGATAGTAAATATTCATTTTGTGCTCTGAGCTAGAGGATGGAGCTTGTTGTAACTATCACTCTCCTCCCTGTGGCCCCATAGTGAGGCCTCGGTTTAGGGGAATATATATGAACAGCTGTAGCAAGGCTGTTGCGAATACAGATGTCTTCATGAAGTGGGATCTCTGGGTCACCAGGGACCACGAAAACCACACTAAATGTGTTTGCAGGAGCCTGTACATATGTTAGCCAGCTGAGCTGTACTGCTGCTCTCTGGAGAAATGCTCTGTTGACTTTCACTCGCAGTCTTCCTCCACCATGTTGTTACCTTCCTCCTGGATTCCTGCAACTATCCGTCCTTGCTAGGCTACCACCCTCTAAGAAGGATTGGTTGTCCCAACTCCAGATTTCCTAAAATGCTGTTGAACTGCATTTGAGTCACAGTTTGACAGCTGTGCTTTTGCCAAAACCATTACTTCTGTTTTTGATCCCGTTCAGATGTAGCAGGACATAAGCATATGACCAAAATTGGAGAGTTTTATTTTACTTGTGGTCAGGACCTATTTGTCAATCACTTACTGAATTTGTGGTGGTTTGAGAAGTCCTTGTGATTATTGTATACAATTCATAGAGTTTCTGTCTGTCTAGCTTCAAAGTTAGCCTTGTTTTGATCAGCAGGTTGGGACTAGATGACCTCCAGAGATTGCTCCCAACCTAAATTATTCTGCAATTTATACCATGATTTAAGCAAAGTTAAGAAGTAGATGCTACAGGCAAAAGAACTGGTGAGCATAGCACAGAATTGGGAAAACAATAGGTAATTCATGGTCTAAAAGATAGAGGTGATTTAAGCATGTATCTCTATTTTGCAGCTCAATATATTTGTATAGGCTGGTAGTCAAAGGGTCTTGATAAGCCAGTGTGTAATTGGTAGCTTATAGAAATAAAGATCTGTATATATATTTCTTGTGAATTTTGCTGAAAAGTCTTATTCTTAACTCTTACTGGATGAGACCCAGCAACAAAATGTTTATTACTAAGACTACACAAATAGTGTATTGCATGCAGGAGAATGAGAGTATAAAAGAAAAAAGACTTGCTGCTTTTTGCCACATCTGATAGGTCATTAACACACTTATGTTCCTTTATGCCCTTTTAAAAACAGCAACAGGGTGATCCCGCTTGTTCAGCAGAGTAAAACTTTCAGCAATAATACATTTTCTTAGTAATACATGTCTGTATATTTTGCAGTTGATTTGTAATGTTACTGAATCACTGAACTTTCATTCCTGGTATAACCAAACATTTATTTTGCTACTGCTGTCATCACAGAGTATAAACGCCATTGCTTAGCTATAATGATGTGTACCCTCATAATATATTTATTCTACAAATGGTGATTTGTGGTCCAATGTACATTAACTATGAGTGCATACCATAGCATTTTTTTCCTTGAAGTAGAAGAAGAATCGAATGCTTTTGGATCTTGAGTAATAAATACAAATCTGAAATGGTACAAGTACCTGCTTTGAAGTCAAATCAACAGAGGGCTTAGTGCATGTTTTAAACCTAGTGATATGTGATCTTAGTTACCTAAAACTACCTTTATTTTCAGAAGGCAGGTACTGAAAATTATGCCCTTTTTCTCATATGGTTAATAGCTGTATTACAAAGTTATAGCCCCCACAGATTACCTGATTTTTTTTTTTCTTTTTTTTCTTTTTCTGGCTTCCCTCTGCAAGTTANACTACCTTTATTTTCAGAAGGCAGGTACTGAAAATTATGCCCTTTTTCTCATATGGTTAATAGCTGTATTACAAAGTTATAGCCCCCACAGATTACCTGATTTTTTTTTTTTCTTTTTTTTCTTTTTCTGGCTTCCCTCTGCAAGTTATTGCAGACACTTGACAGGGCGCTGGCCCCAGTGATGTGCGCTGTTCACGTAAGACATGCCATGAAGAGTGCAGATATTGCCCTGAACTATGCCTTAATTAGTACTATGTTCATCATTCTTCTCTTATCTGTGGTGGGGTGGAGATACATTTAGGGCTGTGATGGTGACTGCAAAAAAAAATACAAATACAAAGGTATCTGGGATGACATCTAGTTTGAGTCATTGAGTTTAACTACCAGCTCCATATTCCCTTGTCACTGAGGGACTATGGCACATAGGTCCTTCTGTACTACTGGGTGTGCCCTCCTGCTGTGCCCAAGATCTCTGCGTGGTCTTGGTGATTGTTTTGTTGCTACAAAAGCTGATGCCATGCAGTACTGCTGTGCCTGTTCCCAGGTGTATTGTTTCTAAAACCTTTGTATTTGCTTGGTTCACGGGGTGTGTGCTTTTCCTGTTCCTCTCCAGTGTGCGCCTGTGCAGAGGAGACAGCCTGTGGCTGCTGCTTGTGCTGCTCCTGCCTCTGTAGCTTACCAGTCTGTAGGGCAAAAGGCATCTGTGCTGGCACATTGGGAAAGGATCCTATAATGGACAACAGCTGCATATGCGGGGTTGGCTTAGTGGTTTTGCAGCCAGCATCATCTGTGTTGGCAGGCTTTCAATGCCAGCGTGTGGTGTGTTCTGTAGGCACAAGGGTTAACAGTGTGGCTCTGACTTCCCCATCCTGCTGCTCTGGAGAGCTTTCACTTTCATGGTTTGCTTGGAGAGCTGCTGGTGTCTTCTGAATAACTTCTCTCATTAGAAGATTCAGTAAAAGAGGCTGACAAACTATGTAAATTCTTTTTGATTTGTGATATATCTCCCCTTTTAAAGAAGATACAGTTATCCTCTGTACTTTTTGTTGCTCAGAAAGTCCATCCTGTGGTGTTACTTAAGGGGAGATATCTCCTCCTACTCACCTTACAGCTCTCACTGAGTGCTGGTTATTGCACTACAAAAATAGAAACCAGTGCTTTATATTCATTCTTGGTGATAAATGACCTTGGGACCTAGTCTGCTGGGAACTAAACTGTAAATAATTAAGCTTTACCTCTGTGGAACCTTTGCTCAACCCAGGTTATTTCTAGCTGTAATCTTATAACAGTGAACTTCTAATTCCTTTCCCAGAGACTGTTTATGTGAGGTGGTCAAAACAAACAAAAATTAAATGCCATGTGCGCTTTTTTTTATGCACATGGTGCAGTAAGCACAGTGCACAGCTGAAAAACTAAAAGGTGATAGAACTGCAGAACAGCCATGCGTTAAGATCCAACTTGGCCTACCAATTAAAACAGAAGCAGGTTTTCAAGCTCAATGATTCCCTATTTTATGCTGAAATTCTATTAAAGTGATGAAGTTTTGGCATCTGAGTTTTGCTCGTGACCAACCTGATATAGGCAAGTGAGAGAAAAGAGGGTGTGGAGGAAGCATAGGATGGTAATTTCCCAGGATTAGCTGATGAAGTAGGGGATTGTAAACTTCTGAAAAGATTAAATGTCCTTCTAAAACTTTAAGTTTGGAGGATTTGCAGAATTCCAATTATCTCTCCTGGCTTAGGTGTTTTAATCAGGCAAGGCTAATTAATATTTTGGGTGTTCTGAGCAGGCAGATCCATGAACAGCAATGCTTGAATTACACAGTGTGAGATTTAATCCTGGAAGCATATTGTGGTGCAATAAATTATTTACTGAAGCATTTGGAAGTGAGTGTTTAAGATGACAAAAATGCCTAGCTGACATTACACTACTGCACACACAAATATTACTCATGCCATGTTTTTCTTTTGAGAATCATCTTGGTGCATGCAAATGCCTTGATTCTCATGAAATTGGAATATTTTTCAAAACAGGTGTTTTAAAGAGGCTAGTGGAAGCTGGGCAATTGACTGCTCTATGGTTCCTTTACATCCTTCCCCTAAAACTCTCTAGAAAGGGAGAAAAAAAGCTTTCCTTTGGAGACTGGTTTGCATCACATAATGCTATTTTTCTTTTAGAGTTTTCTTTCACTTCTAATCCATGCTATCATGGATTTAGGCATTAGCATATTTTATAATTGACTTGCAGTGAATATCTGTGCTGAGTAACTATTTCAATGTTCAAGCGCTCTCATGCTTAGTACACTCCTATGACTTTATCCGTTGCATACTGCCTCTGAATTGTTCTTAAATGTCACCTCCATCTTCTAAAAAGTTCCTGTTATTCTTGCAAACCCTATGGACTTTTTTGTTTTCTTCTTTTGTAATTTTAAGTATTGAACTGTTGATCTGAGTATTTCTTATAGCAATCACCTTTCAATTGTTGGTTTTCTGTGTGTAACAAGACAGGGATTAAAATTTGACAGGGATTAAAAACAAGGAATGAAAAATATAGTGGAAGCAAGGTTTTCCCCCTGGCCTTATTTGTAGCTTTGGGAGAAAGCAGCACAGCTGACTTAAACTCTGTGGGATGTGGACAGTAAGCAAAATGTATTGTAACGTAGAGATACAGCTGTCTCTAGATAATTCAAAAATACAGAAAAAAAATCATTATGCTGTTTATAGTTTCCTTTGTTACTCTTGTGGATTGAAATGTATCCCAAATTCCTTGAGTTTTGTGCAGTCTTTTCTTTTCCAGGAATCTGGAGCTGTGAATGCTTCCTCCCCTCTCTGCAGCACTCTATTCCTGGGGAGGGGGCGCATCCAAATACCATTGCTGAGTAACAAGCCATGTTCAGGCCAACAGCGTGAGTCAGGAGTGAGAGATTTCTTCCATTCCTTGCCTCCCCTTCGACAGTTCTGGAAATCAGCTCTGGAAAAGCATTTGTGGTCATTTTGGCATTAGTTTTTATATTCCATGTGGCTACCTTTCTGCATCATGTTTATTATCCTCCTGGATAATTTCCCCTTGGAGTGCACTAAAACATGAGAAGGAGGAGAATGTTAGATAAGAACAGCCTGCTGTTAGAGTACCAAATTACATGACATCACATATTACATATTTCCATTTTAAGAGCAAGTTCAAGAGAATATAATCTCCTCCTTCACTAGAGACACTATTTCACATACTGGCAGCAGTTTACAGTGGTGAAAGACTTCTTTGTTAACCGTTCAAAGCAAGTAACACACTGAACTGCAGCAGGTGGCAGATTTCATTACTGGGAATGAGGATACTGTACAATATATGGCTGACATTTTGAAGGAGAGCCATCACTGTCACTAGTTGTGTGTTACTGGAGTACTTTGTCCTTCTCATCACGTGCTAGAGCTGTCTGGTCGCATGCGTTAGGGCTGCAGTGCTGCTTCTGGTCATAATTGAAAGGATTGAGCTTCCATATTGTGCCAAACCCAAGCAAGAGAGTAGGGTCATGCTGTTGATTCTGCACTGGTTCTAAGCTGGTTATGAAGCCTGGCAAACCGATGCCTCTGTTCCTAGATGACACAAAACCATTCGGTGCTGAGGAGAGGAAAGCCCTATGCACAGTGAGAAGTAACTGTCTGCTAAGCAATACCTAAACTTGGCAGAAGTAGACGACACAGGAGCCCCTGGTGCTTTGGAGTTAATCTGGGCAGCAGAAAAAGATGTTAGGATGTCTGTTGGGATCTCCCTGTTTGTAGGATAATGGATTCCCTCCCTTCCCAAAATCTATGTTTTTTTTCTAATGCATTCCTAGCAGGAGCATAGAAATATTTTGGGTATTTTTTCTAAACTGAGTTATAAATGCTCTCCACTGGGAAAATAAGCAATGAGGAAGGTGGGGCAACCATCTTACTCTTCCATAAAGGATAAGGATTTTTAAGACCTTTGTCAGCAAGTGCCCTTATTTGAGCCTGAAAGGGTGTGAGCTTTCTCCCCATTCCTGGATAATGAGTTCTCAGTATTTTCTCTGAATGAATGTGGGTTTTAGCAGGTCTGAAGGCTGCCAGCTAAAACCCAATGTACCTTTCCTTTAACCAGGTGTGAGAATCTATAGCTGTCAGCTGAAATTGGATGTGCCTTTCCCTTAACCAGGTGTGAGAGTCTATATCAAGGGCCCTCCTAAGGTGCAAGAGAAACTCCTGGGTGACAGGAGCAAGTGTGCAATCCATCACAGGGGTGCCTGGGCAGGAGGAGAAAGGCAGCATGGTTGTGCTCTCAGCAGTATGTTACTCATGGCGGAAGGACTCTATTCTGTCTCATCTGCATTTTTGTTTTTTTCTGGGTTAAACTGGTTAAATCTCCCATTAATATCACCTGTGAGGCTGGCACTGGCTGAAATGTGCACAGGCTTGGAAGAGCTGAGTCATAAAGCTGAGTACTGGCAAAGGAAGCAGATGTTTTTGGATATGTATTTTGCCTAAATGTCACCTTCAGTGCTCTGGACTGCAGCCGTGATGTCTTTCCCTTCAACAAAGAGCACAAAAGTGGTTGGCTTGGTCAGCTTGGTTAGATATTAACTGGATCAGTGCCTTTGGCTAGGAATATTAATCTTGTTATGCATGGACAGCAAATGGTTTGGTGGCCTCTCCATTCCCACCACACAATGCGACACTCCAATTAATGGCTTGGCTCCCACCAGCCCTTCTGCATGACTCGAGAGGGAAATATGGTGGGGCAGCTCTGCCTTGGGAGGGGTCTTCACAGACCATTAGCACTTGGGTATTTACAGAAACATCTTTGCCTAAAAGTGTGCTGAGTGTGACACGGGGCAGGTTGCTGCTGAAATACAAGCTTGAGTTGTGACTAAAGGTCTGCCCTCACCCAAGTCCTTGCTGTGTCTTGAGCAGCTGACGCTTCAGGGCCATTTTCCAGTGGGGTGGGCAATCATTCGACCGGAGAAGCTTGTCTTGAGCAGCAGGCTGCATCTCTGACTGGCTTGTGGAAACAGGGGACAAAACATAGTGTTTTAGACCAGGCTAAAGGAGATTTAGTAATGCCAGGCACTGTTGCTGTGTTGCTGTCTGGCAGGCAGCGTCCAGCTGGATATTGCAGCGGCAGGAAGCATGGTGCCTCTGATGCAAATCCTTGCTGGTCTGCACTGGTGACTGCACTCTGTGGAGGTTTCCCATCATGTTGTGGCCTCTTTTTGCAATAAAAGTGGGTTAGCACATTGCTGAAGTAACACATGAATAGCTGGTGTTGTGGTAAAGGCAAGTTTGGAGAGAACAGAAGATTAAAAAAGCCATTTAGGTCTGTCTGTTTCTTAGAGCATAAAAAAGTGGCTAAGAAGCATGTTCAGCAGGCTTTCTGCAAAGTACCACTTTGGGGTAGGGAGACTCTTAATAACTGCCTCTTTAGTTTGTGTCAAAGTTTTTGGAATGTGACCAAGTGTGAGCAGCCTGGGGATTATCTAAGTTGTTTGTGGAGGGACAAAGATGGGACATCTGACAACCTTCCTATTGTGCCAGTAAACTGCCTTATCCTGGTACTGAATCTTATTTGGGCAATAATCCTAACCCTCACAAGCTTCAGCTTTGATCACCTGTGCTGGATTTCAAACTCTGGCTCCCAGACAGAAGTTGAGATTTTGATGTCACATTTTTTGCCTCTTTGTAAAGGCAGAAAGAAGGCATAGACAATTAGAGTACTAATTGCTTCTGTTGTTTCACTGAAATCTACTTGTGAACGACCGAGCTTTCAGAAAGGTAGTTGCAGTAGCTGGAGAACATAAATTACCCCATCCAGTCACAAAAAAGCCTACCTCAGATGCCTTTGTTACTTTTATTGTGAAAGACAATATTTACAACTGTCATTTTTAATTGTTTTGGTGGTCATCCAACACAGTCAGACAGGAGAGGAAGGACAGTCACAATGTGGATGGCAAGGTATGTCCCTGTCTTAAAGACTTTGGTCAACATCAGGAACTATTTTTGAAGCTGCAGTTGGATTATTTTGTCTTGAATTACTCTGTTTCAGAAGGTCATACACATGTAGATGTTTATGACAAAAGGAAAAGGAGACAAAAAGCGTAAAGCTGAATTAAACAATATGAGGAAAGAGAAGAGGTTACACAAAGTTGAGGAAGTAAGAGGATACAGTTTAGAAAAACACTGTGATAATAAAAGATAATATATAGATGAAACAACTGGAATATTGTTCCCCCTGAAACTTGCCGTGTGGGCTCCTAAGGGAAAATAAAAGCTGATGTCTGCTTACTTTGGATTGCTTAGCTGGAAAAACATATCAGATGATATGCATGAGGCAACATCCTCATAGGCCTATTGCAATGCTGATATGAGTGATAAGTTATGGAAGAGAGAGGAGGTAGCAGTAAGCCAAATATTCTTGATCAAGCAAGATTCAGGAACAGGATATTTTTATAAGCCCATTTTAACACTGATTGGATGTATTACCTTTTTTTTTTCCTTTTTCTAAAATTAAGAACCTGATGTATTTCTTGGGTATGCTGTGAATAAAAGTAGTGTCAAATGAGTTTATATTGCAACAAGGATTGAGATAATATATTGAGGAAAAAAAAAGAAAACCTTTTCAGAGTAAAGTTAATAACAACCTGGTTTTCAGCCTTTCTCACTAGTGGACCAAGGAAGAGATTGGGAGTACCTTGGCATAGTTTCTTCTGTCTTAAGTGTATGAGGTGACTTCTTTCTTTTTCATCCCCATTTTCTGTGATGCTTTGAGAAATTGTTTATAAAAACATTGGGTTTGGGGAAGCATGTATGCACTATAAATCCTGCTATGGTCTGAATAGCTTCCCAAGAATTTTCTCCAGGTTTTTTTTGTACCCTGGCTCTGCCACAGACATGCTCTAAGTTGAGCAGCAAGCATCTTTATCAGAGTCTTACATGAAAGCAGATGTGCCTAATTATGTCAGTACGTTTCTAAATTCTTTATACCTCAAAAAAATGAATAGACTTTAGTCTTTTTTATAATTTTTAACTAGAGTGGAGTTCAAAAAGGTACATGCTTAACAGTTTAAACACTGTATAAAGACATCTGAAAGCTTTTTCTCTCTTAAAAGTGCTCTGCTTTTATTCTTTACTCTTATTTTCCTTTTGTAGTTGCTTCTCACAGTAATGTAAAGACAAATGTAGTAGAGACAAATAATAAGTACTGCAGTAAGAGCTGCAAATAGAAAAAGGATAAGTAGAGAAAAGGAGTTCTGCTGTTCATAGGATTTTAGAAGTCTTTGGGTACTTGCTAGAAGTACTGGCTCTAATCCAATGTGCTTTCATTGGCATACATGAACAAATTATCTGGGGCACAGCTACTTTTCTTACTGTAGTAAAAACAGGCACTCTGAATGGAGGCTTTATGTAGGACAAATATTTTTCCTTTGAAACTGACTATGAGTTTAAAGTTTATCTTGTATGCCTTCTGGAAAAGGATAAAATATCCTTGTCAGTCTCACCAAATAGAAAATGTACAACAGTATGGACAACTCAGAGCTCTGTAAAGAAAATTGAATTATTGCTGAGGATCTGATGAAGTTTTATAATAAACAGGATTTCTTAGTTGCCTACAATGGGGGAGAAAACTTTATTTATGTAGGCTTTTGTCCTTCAAAAATTTTCTGTGGATGCCTTCTCTCCAGTGTCTTTTGCAGAGCTCTGTTTTCTAGCCACATGAGTGTGACCAGAAGGATAAGGGTCTTATGGAAAATAGTTCTTAAGATAACATTCATTGCTTTAAGGACTGTCTCCATGGGTAATCCTTCTTACTTCAACTGAAGTAAGATACTTTGTGGTAGTATCATTGATACTTAGTGGTAGTATCATTGGTATTGGAAGTTAAGCAGCCTGTGAAGTCTTGCAGTTCGGTACCAAAGACATACAGAGTGGTCTAAATATGCTTTTTGGTGAGTGGGGAAAAGGGCAATAAAACAATTTCCAATTAACCTATAGTATCTCTACTGACTGTGATTTGTGCAAGGTCCTCATGAAATAGTGACTCATCTTGAAAAGTAAAGATATTTAACTCTTTCTTAGCTCTGTAGGAGGGTAACTATATCTCCCCCCCAAAAAAAAAGAATATTAGGTGGGTATTTCTTATATCATGTTAAGATCATTAGAATCAGCTCCAGAAAAATTCTGGAGGTGCATGGAAACGCATAGTACATTTAGATTTCCCCAACTGCATCTGTCACCCTCCAAGCAGGAAAAGATCAAAACGCATTACCACATATAGGTTTTCTAGTGCCTTCCCTTTCTCCCCTCTACTTTCATTCTACCTTCATTCTTCCATCTACCTTCTACCTTCCTCCCACTCACACCTATTTAATGTATGCTTATTTCTGATAAAACAACTGGGTAGAGAGTAATAAATCCATATTCCAGAAGACTTTTGCAAGTTAGCTTTCTTCAAAACCTGTTGGAACTTTCCAAAATCAGAGCAGGGTATGTTGAGCACCTCTCCCAGACTGAGGTTTCCATTGGGAACCTGTCTGACATCACCTTTAAACTTATCTGACATCAGCTTTAAAAGAAAAAGACACTGGAAATGCCTCAGCAGGCTGTTTTCAATCCTATGAATGAGCAAAATTCAATAAAATACCCAGTTGCAGTATCTCAGAATCCCTTTCTAGTGACAGCTTGTTAAATTTGGCTTGGTAACCAGCAATGACAAATTCCTGGATGAAAATTTCTCGTGATATATGAAAAATCAGACTCCACAATTAGAGGAAATTGGAGTCAACCATTTTGCACTGATTGCAAGTTTTTTCTTTATAAAAGTTTCTAATTTTGTCATCTTTAATCACTGAATGTTTGCTGGAAACCTGGTATATGATTATAAGGGCATTGAAATTCAAAAAAAAAAACATAGGTTTTACTTCTGAAAGTCAAACCTGCAACTCACAAAGGGTGGGCAATCACATCAGGGACTGCTTTTGGAAATATGACTTTGTTAATTGATTTGGAAAACATGTTTTTGCATTTTACCAGGGAATTAAAAACTACCCAACACATCCACATCCAAGAAATTTGACATTGGTTGCCCCAGATTAATGGAGAAGGTAATTGTATCTGTACAGAAACACAAATAACTGAAACTAGAAAATCAGAGACATGAAACTCCAAAAGTTTAAATAAACTTTCTTCCCACAAATTGTGGAATCTATAATTGCTCAGTATATTTTCTTCCACAAAATAAATGCTGAGTATACAGAAATACATGGTTAATACCATGGTGGGGTGTGACTTTGTTCGGGTGTGACTTCATTCAGCTGTGACTCAGTTCAGTAAGTTCTTTAACACTTGAATTACTTTGTGCTGAATAATTGTAGCCCCAGTGTGGACTGATCAATTATGCTTAGATGTTTAAGATAGTGCCTTTTGCTTACACACTGAAATGCAATATGATCTCTTTGCGTTATGTGAGCATTAATGCAAATAAAAATTAATGCTCAAGAATTTTTGGTGCTCCAAACAAGCTGATGTTTGGGTGCAGGTGAGTTATTGTGTGCATGAAAGTGCCGAGGACTGCATAGACTGTGTTCAAGGTCATGTGCCTTACTGCACAGTCATATGCCTGTTTTTAACCCTATATGAGGGGAAGTTGTCCTTGAAGTTTATTGTTTCAAATTCATGGTTCAGAAGGAAGAACATCAGGGAAATGCTGTATAACATAAAGAGACTGGCCGTTTGACTTCACAATTCTGTACAAGCAAATAAGTCACACAGGTCTTCTTGTACCTCTATGTTATTTCACTTTGCTGCAGAGTGGGAAATGATTTTAGATTACCTGTTTAGTATCAAGGAGGGTAGGGAGAAGTAGAAGGGAAAAAAAGAAAAAGTAATGTTCCCTTGAAAAACATATGTCTTTTTCCAGTGCATATTTTCCAGTGACAACTAGAAAATGATATTTTTGACAGCATTAAATTGCACCCTGAGGGGTGGCAATATGGGTTTTTTCTTTCATAGATGAGAAAACAGAACAGAATTTGTAAAAGTCAGTGACTACTGGTGTAGGATCTTAAAACAGCTTGTAGTGCAACTTATTTTCCAATTCTCTTTAAAAATTAATTTTGTTTTCTTCTATCTTTTGTCTCTTCTGCCTTATTTTTAGAGTTCCTACGGTTTTGGTTTTGTTGTTACCTTACCACATGGACACTGTGTATTTAGGCCCCTTCTCATGATGTTCTTTACTGTTAATGGAAAACACAAGAGAGAGTAATGAATTGAGTGACTGGATGGCAATTTAGATACCAACTTTCAGGAGCAGCATTTTTCCCCATAGATTAAAGACAAAGCTATTTTCTTAGGCCCCTAAGTTTGAAAGAAATAGGATTCCTGAAACAGAGTAAGTTTTAAAGATAACATCTAGTTTTCTATTGTCAGTGTCTATAAAACAGCTTAAGAGTAAAACTTCCATGCCAAGGTAGGGCACAGAGGCTTGACTCACAGGTATTGGAAATGTTGCTGCTGTACAGTCTAGCTTCATAACTACATAGCTCTGAAGACAAATTCTGCTTTTTATGTGTTTCATGTGTGCATGACAAGTGAAAGCCTGCTGACTAGATTTGGAATTAATTCAAATACTTTCCAGGTATTATGTGTTAATTTAATATTTTCATGTATACATGATGTTGCAAGTACACTGACAAATATTAGGGGAATATTTTAAATCTGAGAATGTGAATGCTTTACTTTTCTAGCATTAAAATCTTGTTTAATCCCCAAATCTTGTGATGGTGGTGTTTGTTTTCAATCATGGTACCTGAAGTCACGAGTTTCTGCATATCAACATTGCATATCAGCATTATATGATTTCAGCCTTTCTTAACAGGGAAATTTGAAGAATAAATCATAGAATGGTTTGGGTTGGAAAGGAGCGTAAGATCATCAAGTTCCAACTCCCCTGCAATGGGCATGGACACCTCACACTAAACCATGCCACCCAAGGCTCTGTCCAACCCAGCCTTGAACACCACCAGGGGTGGAGCATTCACAGCTTCCTTGGGCAGCCCATTCCAGTGCCTCATCACCCTTACAGTAAAAAAACTTCCTCCTTATATCCAGTCTAAACCTCCCCTGTTTAAGTTTTAACTCGTTACCCCTTGTTCTGTCACTACAATCCCTAATAAGGAGTCTCTCTCCAAGATACTTATAGGCCCTCTTCAGATACTGGAAGACTGCTATGAGGTTTCCACACAGCCTTGTCTTCTCCAGGCTGAACAGCCCCAACTTTCTAAGCCTAGATTAGAATAACATGTGCTCATTTATTAAATTTTAAAAGGAAAGTTTTAGTTTTGCTATTCAACTCCACTGTGAGCTTACCTTTCAGCTTGGCTTTGCTAATTTGGTCTGATCAATAACTTTTAACATATTTGTTCAACTTCATTAAACACAGCCACTTTTTTTTTACTTAACTGCATAGAAATTGCTTTTTTTCTTCCTTTTTCTTCTTTTTTTTTTTTTTTAGTCTTGT
>NDXB01006350.1:25454-44378 GCA_002631895.1 Agapornis roseicollis | reverse complement strand
GTTGTTATCTGACCAGTGGGAGTTCTTCAGCCCATCTTCCCTCCCACTCCTCTGGGAGTGGGGGTGGGGGGGGGATGTTGAGTAGGTGAACGTGCTGCCTGGCTGGGTTCAAACTACAACAATAAGGAAAAAAATGTCAAAGCCATAATAGTATTTCTTTGGGGGGATAAGGTATCAGTGTCAAATGGAGTATATTACTAGGCCTGAAAATGATAATTGTGCGCGGAGTACTTCATCTGTAGTTTAGCTTTCAGTATAGGGTGTGCTTTTTCATTTTGTTTTGGTTTTGTTTTCTTCATTTAGACTGTGACAAGCTTTGAAACAGAATTTTAAAGTATTGTTCTCTGTCTTTCAGACACATGTCAAATTCCAGGAACAAGGTCTGCTAACTTCACTTGCAGTGCCAGTGCAATGTCTTCACTTTCCAACTATCTGTATGTCTTTATCCTGGGACAGCTGATGCTGGGAGTTGGAGGAACACCACTATATACTTTGGGGACAGCTTTTATTGATGATAGTGTCGCAAAACACAAGTCTTCCCTTTACATAGGTAACTTTTAAAACTACTTATAACACAGTGTCTGGATAGGTCATGGACTGCAATGTCTTTGAAATGTTTTTATTAATTTCTCTAATTAAATCTGTCTTGTCATTATTTACTTAGGTGCATAAACTGTTTCTGTAACAGCTACTGTTTGTGTTAGGTAGGAGTCTGGTGTAAGTGTCAAGTCTTGTCAATAGTTGTGCTATGGAGTGTGGTAATGCTACTTTGTACCTCTGTTGCTATTTTTTTATGTCCATAACTTAAGGCGATTAAGTGGCTAATATAGCCCTCCTGTCAAGAACAGAATGAGCTGTAGAGAAAGTTTGCTTTTAGTGTCAGTCTTTGAAAACTCTTGTGTATCAGGCTAGTAGCCAGGCCTTACTGTATCCTGTATCATATTTGTTTATTTACCTTCTAACAGTAATCTGTGCCCTTAGTGAAGGGGCACTCCTGTGCTTCATGTGATCAATGCAGTTCTCTAGCCACATACAAATTTGGCACTTCAGGAGGAAATAGTGGAAGTATTTTTCCTTAACTGACAGTAAACGAATTGTTTAGAAACATGGAGAATGTGTCTTAACTGCAGAGCTGTTTGAAAACAAAGGAATAATGTTTCTTAGAAGTGGTTTTTAATTTTTCCTTATCAGCATTCTTTTGGTTATGTGCATTTTTACTGCCAAGCTCACTGTAGTATAAGTGTGTTTTCTGTGGTTCTGAGGATGTTTACTATTATTGCCATTTTAGGTGTAAGCTGGTAAAAGCATTAGCTATATTGATAACTGCAGGAGGAATTCAAAGCATCTTAGATTCCTGGACTGTTTTCCAGACTAAATCAATATTTCTAGGGGCAAAATTGAAATCATCATCTATTTGTATACAGCTCTTGCTTAATTGTTCTAGACAAGCCACTTCATTTGATGCCAGTAAACAGAATAGTTGCACATGTTAAATCTTAAATAATGAAGACAACTTTTATTTTTCCTATTTCTTTATATTGAGATAGAAGATTACACTTTCATTTGTTTCCTCTGAGGCCAGTGAAGTAAATAGAGCAGAATTACAGATGTTTGCATGATGAGGGGATCATGAAGTAGCCTGAAAACTGCTAGGAGAATGCTGGCACTGTTCAAACTTAAAAGTAACAGACCAATACAATAAATTCATGCTTGCACAATCTTCAGACAACTTCTGAGTTCCAAAGAACTCCATTTATATGTATTCTGTCCAGTATAGCAGAACTAAAATGCAAGTGAGTGGACAGGCAGCTACAGTTGTCCTTAATTCTTTTTCTTGCTTCTGTGTAATGTATCGAAGATTTAAAATACATTGTTTTGCTTTGCCTAATGTGAGAAGGATTGTGCAAGGCAGCAAAAAGAAGCAAACTAGCATGTTCTTTTAGTATTTGTAAACAGCTCCTAGCATCTTGAAATGTAAGCTTGCAACATGTAGGTTGGTAGTTTCTTTCTCTTCTGGCACTGGGTGCATTTTCATGAGTGTTTTCCTCTTGCTGAACTGAGGTATCTGCATCTAAAGCAGATAAAAAGTTAAGCAATTCCAAATGGTAATTTAAACTGAATGGAGGAGGAAATAGGCACCTTCCCAGCTAGGTTTGATGACCTGTAGGTTGAATGTGGACTTCCATTGGAAAGATCCTTTCAGCATGTCATTATTTCCAAAATACGGGAAAACCTGGGATATGTCAACTGCATGTTTATTTTGGTTACTGATACTTAAAAGTCCCCTTCTGTGTGCCTTCCTCCTTTTGCACTCCTTCCCCACCCCCTATCTTCTTTCTGTCTAAAGAGCATGAAATAATACTAAATAGTGAGGAAACAACTGAGAAATTCAGATTCTTCAACCTGAAGGGTTACATCATGCTGAACCTCTGAGTTGCAGGTTTTAATGAGAGCTTCAGATTTTCTTGTTAAGAGACTAGCAAAAATTTTGTTTTCTACATGCTGTAGTTGAAGTATGACAATAAAAAAACCAGATTGAGTTATGGAAACCATTTGGTCTGAAGCTGATTCAGGGTGTTTTAAAACAAATCTTTAAAAATGTATGGTGAACTTGATGTATTTTGTCTTCTAGGAATTGGTTATGCCATGTCACTGCTGGGTCCTGCTGTTGGCTACGTCTTAGGAGGACAGCTACTTAATATTTATATTGATATCAAGATCCCAGAAAGGCAGGATACAACTTAGTCTTTTGCTTTCTGTTTTCTTTCCTTATTAATTCGTATTAAAATCTTCATCTTTTCTCCATGTAAGGAGGAGAAAGTGGTTTTGTTTGGAAAATACTGCATTTTCAAGAGCTTTTTTAACTTGGTAACAAGGTGCATTCACAAAGGCTTCTAGCAAATGAGTTCCCACAGTGAGTAGTCACTCCATTGTATGTGGAAGTTTCTCTGTAGTGCAAATACTTTGTTATAGCTTTTTGAGATGCTAGCTGTTTTAAAGCTGATTAACAAAAAATGCTTTATCTTCTGAGTTGCTAATTTAAGGTTAGGTTGCAACTACTGATTTATTATGCAGAAAGTTTCCCTGAGGTGGGATATGGGGAGTAGGATACTACTACTTACCTACTGGGGAAGAGCTTGCTAGAAAATTTGCCAGTTGAGTATTCGAAAAATGACAAACTGTATTACTATATAGCAACTTCATTTGTATTTTTATTTCCTCTCTTTTGGGGACTTCACATTAATACAGTGATACTCTGAACTTCTGTATTGTCTTTCAGTTAACTCACTGACTTTGATTCTTTCTAAAAACAGTTTTCTCAGTATCTTAATGCTGCAGAATCTTGAAATCAGGGTGAAATAGTGACTTTCAAATCAGAAGGAATTTGACTGAGTTAAAAGCAATGTTTAGTAGAATGCAGTATTATAATAGAACTGGTGATTGTGCTTTAAAAAAGCCACCAATAAATCAAATATATGTAGAAAACAAAAAAAAAATTACAAAATTAAAATGCCTTCTATTAAATTAGTGTTTAAAACAAATAAAAGATCTAGCGCACCGACATCTGAAATTGCTGATTTAAATTCACAAATTGTAAACCTACCTTTTGCAAATTATTTTTTCAGTACAAAGATGGAGCCAGATGACCCACGTTGGCTTGGAGCATGGTGGATAGGATTTCTTATATGCTTTGTCACAATCTGGCCTCTTATAATACCTTTTTCATGCTTTCCAAAATACCTACCAGGTAAACATTTAACAATAATGGGCTTCATTGGAAGAGAGATTTGTTTTACTTCTGGGTTACAGGCTGCTGGGCTGAGTGATTGCTCTTTTTTTCTGTTTATCAGTTAACTGGTTATTTGGCTAAAAACTGTGATAAATACCTTGTTTCCAATGTGCAGCCTTTCAAACAAGCAAATTAGGGATTTGTGTATGTAATGATATATGGTAGCACTGGAAACCAGTAGAGCATGGAAATTGCTGGTCACAATTTGGAAGGTGCTTGCAGCTGGGCACCCAGGAATATATTTGAAGATACTGTGTTACCCATCAAGAAACATAAGGAAATTTCATTGACTTAGCACATGCATGCATTCTTGTCTTTGACCCTGTTGCCTTATTGTTTTGGGTGGAATAATAAGACATGAATCAAAGTATCCCAGAGCAGTCTTCTAAAAGTAAGTTTAATACAGTTTTAGTTCTGGTAGTTATTATCTAGGAGTCCCTTGGAAGAGTATCTAAAGGAATGTATTGTGCTTGCCTGGAAAGAGAGATGATGGAGGAAAAGAAACAATGGAATAGGGGCCTGGGGAGAATGTGAGGACAATTAAAAAAAAAATAAAATTGAATGAGTTTCTGGATAGTTTGAAATTCTTAAGACATTTCTAATAATACCTTCTTACAACCAAGGCCTTCTAATAGAAGCATGATGCTTTCAGCCAATTTCTTCTTTCTGCAGCAGTACTTTGTTGATATTTTTATGGATCTGTACCAGTAAACCAGTCAAGAATACCTAAAATGTCTGAGCTAGTTTTGTGAAGGAAAGTAAACACTTACTTTGTTTTTCCTGACTTCAAGCGCATGGTTTTCAATGTTTCTGTTGTCAATACATATGTCCATTTGTAGGAACAGCAAAAATACAGTCTGAAAAGATCTCTGAAACACACGACGATGGAAGTGCAGTGATTGTTGAGACCCAGAATATTGGAAAAAGCTTTAAAGACTTTCCTGTAGCTCTCCTGGTAAGGGAATCATGATTCTACTAAAACTGATATATTCTGAGAATTTTTTTTTTTTTTCAGGTAAAACATAAATGTTGAGAAAAATAATTGCTTTTTTATTTTGTTGTGATAAGTAAGTCTCTAGTGCTGCTCATAATCTAATGCATATTCATTTTGTTGATGCTTAGGACTGTTAAAGTAAGAAAAGCATATTAATGAAGTTCCAAATGAGAGTATCTTCTTTAAAATATAGTGACTTCTAGTTTACATGGTACTACAATGAAATAACTTCAAGTGTAATGCTAATTTCCCCCCATAGATACTGGTGAAGAATCCAGTGCTTATGAGTCTAATAGTAGCCAGTACTTCAGAAGCTTTAGTTGCCACAGGCTTTGCCACATTTCTACCAAAGCTGATAGAAAATCAGTTCGGGAAAACATCAAGTTTTTCAGCAACTCTTGCAGGTAATGTGGCTTTTCAATTTTACATGTTCAATCATTTGTGCTGAGTACCTCATTAACATTATAGTTTATATAAGCATCTTGTGTTTGTCAAGATATTGTGAACAGACTTACATGAAATGCAGTTTTCATAGCAGAAATTATATTTTTATATTTTCTTGCTTGGCCTGTGAGATTAATTCACCAAGGGTACTTAATTCACCAAGGGTGTAGATCTAATCATTGTCTGATAGTAACCATAATTTATTCCTTCTTCTTGTTCAAAAAATATTTATTTTTCCTGATTAAAAATCAGCTGAAGGAACATTAAGCCTTAGTCCCTACTGCCTATGAAAGGCAGCTGGAGAAAAAGCAGTGCTTACCACAAGTAAGCTAGGGCTTGACCTGGCTTTTCCATTCTTCAGTTCTACCATGTTACTGTGAGATAGCTTACCATAAAATGGCTAATCAGGTGCTATTATAAAATTGCTGTGCAGCTGCTTCTACGGTTGCCTTATTGTCACTTACTTCCATTATCCATGGAAGTATGCAGACCTAAGAGGTAGAACAGAGGAAGATTATGAAAAGATGAATATTGGAGAAACAAATGAAAAAATCCCATGGAAGAGGTGCACTAGGTAGGGTCACATGATTAACTCTGACACAATTACTTCTGAAGAACAGCATCCAAATCAAGGCAGGTAGACCAACAGATGCTTACAGTGTGGCAGACTTAATATTTCTGGAGTATGTCTTGCTAAATTACTTCAGCTGTATAGTGCTGCAGTGTAGGCATATGCTAGTTGAAGTGTTCTAAGAGAAATATCTTTGGGAGACACTCTCTGAATTACTTATTTCCCTGAATAATACCAGATAGTACTTTCCCTATTCAGACATCATAACTTCAAAATTGAGTATTTGCAAGTTTTGCATAGAAATTCATTGAATTACATGCTCACTTGTTGGAAGGTAATCAGCAGTGAAGTGGAGAACAGGATATTCCTTTGTCTGTAGATCTATACACTGTTGCCTATAGAATTTCAGAGTGGAAAATATTGATAGCATTAACCAAATGTACAGCTTTTAGTGCCTGTGCTAATTTTGAAAGCTAGCTGTACCTGAACTAATGTTGAACTACCTAGTCTCAGTGTTACCAATGACTATGTTAACTACATAAAGCACCTTTGACTCTTGTGTATGTGACCTGGGGAGTTCTGCCGCTGTACTTGAACTGTCTTTAAAAATAGCTGTCTCAAGTCAGTGCATATTAAGCTGAGTTCTGTGTGGTATTGTAAATTAGCCATAAAAGTGCTCAGATATGTATCTGGACTCCTAATGGTACGAAGAGGATTAATCATGGGTTATATGGACAGCGAAACTGACCCACTGTTCTAGACTTTCTAATCTATTTTTTTCTAATCTTTATGTAGATGCCTCATTGTATCTTGTGTATAGTGGTGATTATGTTGTTTTATTAAAAAGTTCAAAATGTGAATGTATAACAAAGAACATGAATGTGAAGAATGGATTGAAGCAATGAAAGAGCATTACCTCTTTTCACTAAGTGGGTCAGGGATTCCTGCCCAGTATATAGTATGCTTTAAGTAATTGAGTTTTGCTATGTTGAACTTGGGTTTTGGATGACTGTAAATCCATTATGCCATCAAGCTGAACTTCTGGAAAGGCTAAAGATAATGTGAAGGCAGAATATATTGCTCATGCTAACAGATTCTAGTAAGATGGTTTGAAAATGACATCACATGGACTGCATCTTAAGATACAGGTAACTTCTGTGATTTTATTTTTTTTTTTCCTTAGGATAAAATTGCATTTTAAATTGCTTCACTAATTATATCTTTCATTTTTATGTAATTGCTGGTGTCTTGTTTTCCTCTAGGGCTTGTATTAATTCCAGCAGCAGCACTAGGCCAAGTCGTAAGTGGCATCTTGGTTTCCAAGTGCAAAATGGATTGCAAAAGCATAATCAAGTTCATGATAGGCACTTGTTCAGTGGCCCTACTATTAAACACAGTGTTTTTATTTGCTAAATGTGGGAATGAACCTTTCGCAGGTGTCTCTGAAACGTATAATGGGTAAATATATTTTAATGAACTCTTGGGTTTGGTGATAAAGTTTAAAATAAGTAAGATACTTCACAGAATGCAAAACCTTTAAAAATGTCATATATTGCGTTTGTATATGAAATGGAAGTGCTTTATAAAACTCTAAAACCTTGATCATGGAATCTTTATGTGGTAGATGATTAAGAAAATGTAACAATCCATTGCCTGCAAAACATAGTGAGCAGGCTGGTCCTGCTTGACAAAAATCCCAGCTTCTCTAACCATTTTAGGTCTAGCCATGGTATTGACTACAGCTAATTTTCTAGCTCTGCAGAAGTAGCATATCTTTTTGTATCTGGTTTTATTAATCAGTTCTTAACAATCTTAGCTGTTTTTGAGTCTGTTTGTCAACATTTTCATGAGAGCCCTGAGGTGAACTGCAACTTACACTGATTGCAAATTTTTCCCTAGAAAAACTAAGACATTATCGTAGCATCAGATTCTAGCATATCTAGCCTCCATTTACAGTGAAAGGTTTATTTTTTTTCCTCATAAAATGGCTGATAGAAATAGAAATTTAATGTCCAAGAGTGCATAGCTCAATTGACCAATTTGAAGAATAAAATTGGTGGAGTACTATGGCTAACTGAAACCTAATTAAAAATACTTTTGTCTAACATGTATGGGAAGACTTCTCAAAGAAAAAACAAATGTGCTTTCCATTAAACAACACAATTATCACTCCTTATAAGAATGCAGTGTATTGCACATCTTTAGATATTTGTAGTAATTGTAATAAAAATTCTAGGACGAATGTGCTTCCTGTTTTTATGAACAAAGCTTCCTCTGGAAAGCAGTACAGCAGTGTGGAAAAAGAGTCAAAAAAGAGAGAACAAAAATGAAGCAAGATTAAAAAATAAATATCTGCTGTGATAAGCATTCTTTAGAGACTGGATTTCTAGGTCTGCTTGTTTTAAAACTTCAACATTGAATGTATGTGATTACATTACCATCACAGGCACTATGTTGTATAAAATGTCTAATCTTGCCTTATTAAGGTATTAATTATAAGATTATGATTTCTCAATTCTCATAGTTTTAAAATATAACACACTTCCATAGTGTGAGCAGTGTTTAAAAGCAGAGGAAGGTAGATTGCTCTGTCAAAACTGTGCTTTCAAGTGGTCAGTTACTCTGTCATGAATTGACAGAGCCAGAGGCAACTCCAGCTCTTTGAAGGTGTGCCAAAGACCCAGATGCTGCTGTGCAAAATAACTCCAGTAGACTGGTAGCTAGGGACTATCTGTCATTTAAAAAAAAAAAAAATAAAATAAATAAATCCTAAGTACGAGCAGCCTGCTGTGTAACTTACTGTGCGAGTAACTTACCAGTATTTTTTTGTTTTCCCCAAATCCCCCATTTTAGCAAAGGGTTAGGCAGCACTGTCTTGTACAAAACCTGAATCTGTAAGCTATGCTTAAATGCATAAAAAGGCATTTGAATCCTAGGATGGGGAAGCGTGTCTCTGCACTTTACTTGACACAGTAGCCTGAAGTATACAATGAAAATATAGTAGATGGGCTGAGGGGGGAAGTTAGTTTTGTAGCCTCTAATGCATATAGGTAATACTTACAGGAAAAAAAGGTAAACATCTAATAAGCAGACATATATAGTTTCTTTACTTGGCATTGTCATGCTTTTTGACTTGCATAACTTAAACATATAACAAATAGAAGAATGCAGGAAAGTCACATCTTACTCACTGAAGCAACTAAGTGCACAAAAATCACACAATGTTAGGTTAGGGTTAGGGTTAACCCTAATTAATATTAATTAATAATTAATATTAATTAAACCCTATTAATTAATAGGGTTACCTAACCCTATTAATTTTCCTAGATTCTTCAAGGGTATCATTGACATAAACATAACTGACATATTACAAAAATTTCCCCAAAATAGTGACATGAAAGACTAATCAGATATTTTTCAGGTGTCTCATTTAGGTAAATATAAATCCATTAAAATAGGTAATGTTAGGTTAACAGGACAGAAATTCAGAGGGGTTAGAGACAGTTGTGATTGAAGCAGTTAGTTAGTCTTTCAGTTCTCTAAGAGAGTAGGAATTTAATGCCATGATAGCTTAATTGTACTTCCTTCTTCTTAAAGCAAAGTTAACACTCATTCTGATTTCATCTTTACAGCTGATGTATCAATTGATGGAAATTCAAAGGTCAGGGTTGACATTTGATGCTTAAAACAGAGTTCCAATGTGAAAAAATGCTAGCTGTAAGATTACTGTGGACACTTCAGAACTGTGGTAACTAGGATGCAGACACTGGTTGTGGAAAGTTTATAGTTAGAAATTGAGGAAAAGAATCTATATTCAGCAGCTGAATACTGAAGAAGTTCTTTAGAAACTAGTATGTGAAGCTATCTAGATTCCTATACCAGGTGCTGTGATAATGAGCAGCTGACAAAAGGTACAGCTGAATTGATTTTCTTCCTCAGTTAAATACAGTTGACTTGTGTCTAACAGTTTTGTGTAACCTCAGCAGTTGTGTAGCTTAGCTGTTGCTGAAGAGCTGTCATATGAATTATATATATGTACATGACATTTGGAATTTAGTAATCCTGAAACAACTCTCTCTGATCAGTATCCATTATAAGCAATGGTTCAGTTTTACATAAGAAATCAGTTTTACATAAGAAATGTTACATAGAATCATAGAATAATTAAAGTTGGAAAGGACCTTAAGATCATCTAGTTCCAATCCCCTTGCCATAAGCATGAATACCTCACACTAAACCATGTNAAGAAATCAGTTTTACATAAGAAATGTTACATAGAATCATAGAATAATTAAAGTTGGAAAGGACCTTAAGATCATCTAGTTCCAATCCCCTTGCCATAAGCATGAATACCTCACACTAAACCATGTCACCCAAGGCTTCATCCAGCCTGGCCTTAAACACTGCCAGGGATGGAGCACTCACAGCCTCCCTGGGCAACCCATTCCAGTGCCTCACCACCCTAAGAGGAAAGAATTTTTTCCTTATATCCAACCTAAACCTCTCCTGTTTAAGTTTGAAGCCGTTACCCCTTGTCCTATCACTACAGTCCCTAATGAAGAGTCCCTCCGCAACATCCCTATAGGCCACCTTCAGATATTGGAAGGCTGCTATGAGGTCTCCATGCATGTTGGACTGTAGTTTGTTGGATATACAACCTGCATCAAAATAGTGGTGCTAATGTAGTGCCAGTTCTGTAACTCCTTTCCATGAAGCAACAAGTGGCTAAAATATGTACTAGAAGCTTTAACAAATTTATAAGCTTGTGAAAGAGTAGGCAAATGCCTGATTCCTGCTTATGTTCTTCAACAAATTCTTCTGAAATAATAAATTATAAGAGTGTTCTGAGAGTTGAGTTGGAAATGGATGCAGATTAATTTTTTTTGAGATTTGAAAATCCTTAATGGCAAGCATTCTCTTTCTTTTGAAAAATAGCTTGGAGCTGGGTAGTGGGGAAGACTTTTAAGTTCAGTGCTAGAACCACATGAGTACAGGGTCACTTTTGAGTCCATATTTTAGTGAACAAAGTATATTGTTTGTAGTAACTCTGCTTATGACTAGATAAGGCTATAAACAGAACTAACGTGGATTACTTTGTCTGTTAAGACCTTCAAGTTTTGTTTTTGTCAAATTCTTTTGCCCAGTATTTCCTTGAAAACTTGAAGAAACAGAAATGCACTGACTACTTCTGTAGTTCCATACATTCCACCAGGCCTCTGGTGCTCCTTGTTTTGCTTTGCTGTGAAAGAATACCCAACCTATAGAGCTTTTGAAGACCACTTAATGACCATCTGTTGGGCTGCTTTAGAAAAGAGATGTTAGAACAAGTTCCATGTCAGAAAAACCTACACTAACTTGTGTTTCTTGTGTATGCTAATATCTTCCTCTAATTATGCATAACTGAGTATTTTCAGTGCCTCTTTGTAGGTCAGGGAACAGATATGTTGTCTGCCCATGCATAAACCACTTGAATATTTTGAGATTTATTATCCTGTAAATACTGCATTACTTATTTATATGTCTTCTAGTTTTAAGTTACTTTATTAAAAGCCTGTTAAATTTTACCTTTCAGAACAGGCAGGCTACACAACTTAACAGCGCCATGCAATGCTAACTGTGGATGTTCACGGTCTATATACTACCCAGTTTGTGGCAGAGATGAAGTACAGTACTTCTCTCCTTGTTTTGCAGGATGTGCATCACTTGTTATTAACAAGATGAAAAAGGTACTTTATACTATGAAGATAGCTAACATGGTCTGTTCTAGTTACCTGTAAAATATATTCTGTATTGAAAATATTCTTCCCTTATTATGACAGCAAATAATGGTATTTATGAATCAGTGATAGTTACTACAAGAAAAAATGATTGTGGATTGGAAACACATATCTAAGTAGGATGAATGTTGGTATGTGTCATTGTCCAATACTCTGACCAGGTGCTTTTAGATATTCCACTTGTGGGGATGCAATGTGTAATATCAAGTTTACTTGTGACAGACAATGTTACACAGGATTTATGATTTAGCAGCGTGATAAAAATATTCTGAAAACACAGTACAAGTATAAGCTACATTTGGCAAAACATAGCGATTTCAATACGAAGTTAAGTCACAACACCAATGTGATTCTTGTTACTGATCTCTATTACATACTCCTATCCCTATGCTGAGCCTTCCCCATCACTAGGAGTGAATACCTGGGTTGAAACTAGGTCAAGTCCATTCAAAGCTCTCTTCAAAATTATTTTGCTGGTTGCTTGATTTTTATAATTTTATGTTGGACTGAGCTCCTTTCCTCCCCTCATGCTGATCTGACTAACTCAGGGAGACTTTCACAATGTGTTAATGAACTCGAGGAGAAACTTTTGCACCACTAGTTGATCTGGTCAACCAACATTAGCTGTTTCTTTTCTGTACAGGTTTTTTTGCAATTGATGTGGTCATTCATATTTTTGTATAATATCATGTACTGCATATCATCATGCTGCTAACTCTAAAATCTTTAGTTTTAAGATTTTGTTTTGTTTGATCTGTGTGGATTTTTATTTTAATGCTTGTACCTAAAAACTTGCTCCACACAGAATGGAGACTGTAGCGGTCTTTAGATCCCAAAACCAAAAATACCTTTTGCTCAGGTGAGCTGGAATCAGTCAAGCTGTGCTTAATCAGTTTTAAAAATGAATGTTACAGTGTCATATAGTCATTAGGAAATGGACTGTTTCTCTTATGGTAAAGTCAGGTGTTATTCCTTGTATCCAGTATGATGCTAACTCAATTAACATCTGCCATATTAGTATTACTTAATATTATTCTTAACCTAATCTTTCTTTTATAAATTATTTGTAGATGTACCACAACTGTTCCTGTATTGGGAAACCAGAAAGACAAGCTGGTTTAGAAGACCTCTTCTATGAAGCTGTCTCTGGGAAATGTCCAACACAATGCAAACTTCTACCTTTATTCCTGACCACCTTCTTTTTTGCTGTTGTTTTTACATTTATGGCTGTTACTCCAACAACTGTAGCCATTCTCAGGTATGCTTTTTGGAGCTGAGAAATAGGTAGATTTCTTGTGAAAGCTTGGATCAGTGAAATATTCTAATTTGTTTTGCTTTGGAATGTGGACTTAAACCAATGTGCAAGGGACTTCTTGTTTTAGTACTTTGTGTAGTAAGCAAGCAGCTCTTGAAAAGCAGAGGACAGTCATACCATTGTTCACTAGTTCTGCAATTACATTTGATTAGTAGATTTAACATTTCTACATCTTTCCTACTTGTGGTAAAATCACACTTTTATGGGAGCAGTCCTCTGACCATTTTAGTCAAAGCAAGAAAGAATAAATGTAGTATACGCTTGGATAAAGAAAGTATAAAAGTGGCTTGTGAAATCCTGTATGCCAGGATTTCAAATTGTACCAGGAAAAGAACAAAATAGCAATCAGTCTTGTACTCTCAACCTCTGATTCCTGCCTCAGTTCAGAGTTCTGACTTGCAAAATTGAAGTTTATTGAGAACTGTAAACTACCTTTCATATGATATTGATGTTATATGTATGGTAGTCTATGATATAAAGTATAACAGCATGTATATGGCTGTTAACCAGTGGTTTGATTCTTTCAGATTGGTGAAATTCATATGCAAGAAAGCTAAATCCTTTTTTCGTTCTGAAAGTAAAGCTCTTTTACTTTATGTTGAAATCTGACTTGCACCTCTAATACTTCTAGAGAAAAAAAAGTTCATGGTGCATAGGAATACATGCAGTATACATGTGATGCTTTGGGAGGGTGTGATTAGATGCTCTTTTTGCAGCTTCCTATGTAGGGAGTTTGGGAGGGGAATGATACACTGCAACAGTGATTTGTAGAAGCCTCTGGTTTAGGGTTGGTGTAAATCTAGAATTACCAGCTTGGAATTAACAGTTTGTTGTGTTAGCGTTAAGTCAGAATGATGTGAAGTGTTACCTCATCTTCAAATCTGAGCTGACATAGTTTTATAGTCATAGTTTTATTTAGATAATTCTAAGCACTTGGAATTTTTAATCTTTGTATACTTCAACTGAAATAGTGAAACAGTTTTTATGGAAGACTGTAGAGCAGTTTAAATGTGCAAACCCTAATTTAAATACCTAAATCTTGGAATAAATTACTACACTATGTTCTGATAATTTTTCAGAAGGCCTATTTTGTGTAGCTTCAAGTTTAAACCCATATGTTTGTGAAAGTGTTCTAGTGGTAGAAATAACAACCCGCACTATGCAAAACTAATTCTTTCCTCTACTTTCCTGCATGGGTATGGAGATTGTAACAGTGGCTGCTCATAATCTCTTATCTTGGATGTTTTTCTGTGGCTGTCATACATAATCCAGAATGATGGATATAAGACCTCATAGCAGCCTTCCAGTATCTGAAGGGGGCCTACGGGGGTGCTGGAGAGGGACTTTTCATTAGGGACTGTAGTGACAGGACAAGGGGTGATGGGTTCAAAATTTAACACGGGAAGTTCAACTTGGATATAAGGAAGAAGTTCTTTACTGTGAGGGTGCTGAGGCACTGGAACAGGTTGCACAGAGTTCTGAATGCTTCATCCCTGGCAGTGTCCAAGGCCAGGTTGGATGGAGCCTTGGGTGACATGGTCTAAGGAGAGATATCCTTGCCCGTGTCAAGGGGGGTTGGAACTTGATGATCTTAAAGTCCTTTCCAACCTTAGCTATTCTACGATTCTATGATTCTAATATTTAAGTAGTAAAGTGTTTTTAGCACTGACACTGCTTCAAAGATACAATTTTTTAAAGAAAACAGTGCTGAAACTAAATTGCCTAAATGAAGTTAGGCTATATTTAATCTTTATCATAGCATCTTGAAGACGCTGGCAGGAGAAAAGTGTTGCTGGTGAAATATCTGAAAGAAATAGGTAGGAGATGAGGAGGTAAATTTTGGTAGTTATTAAATCAACATGTTGATTTTTGTAACAAAGGCCAGAACTGATTAATTGTAAGGTTGGATAGCTACTTATAAACGTTATGGGAAATACAACAGCTTGTGCTGTGCTGAAGTCTCAGTTAATCTATTGCTTCTTTAGGAATAGTAGCTCAAGATTGCGTTCTAACACTGCCCTTTATTTTCTTACTTTTTCTGTGGAAAAAAGGTGCTCAATAGTATTGTCAGGGTGCTGCTGGTAAGCTAGCTTTTTAATTATAATGTTTGCCAAGCTAGTTCAGTCTAAAGTTCTTGGAGAAATTGGGGTTTCTCTTTTGTCAAAAAACCTTTTGAAGTTATTTGCTTACTTGTTCTGCATACTGGTTTTCTAAAACTGTTTGCAACTAACATGTCAAAAGGGTGTATTAAGACAAAGCATATTCACTGAGGGACAAAGCAGAAAAACAGAACAGTTAAAAGTTGCTTACTAAGTCTTATACTACAAATCTTATTCCCAGGTGTGTGCCAGATAAACAGCGCTCGTTTGCCCTTGGAGTGCAGTTAGTGTTTCTACGACTACTGGGTATGACTTCCTTGTTAAAACACTTGCCTCTGAATAATCTACTTGCTTGATGTTTTTCTAGACTTAAAAATAATGCGGTAGCAAGCTTTCAGAGGAGCTTCAAGCAGCCTGTTGTTGGCTTATAGAATACACTTGTTGTAAGGTGGATGCCTTACAACAAATTTCTTTTTAAATAGGGCATGCGTGCTCATTTTAGCTTTTCTTGTTCTTATCAGCACAAACAAAATAAAAGTAATTACCATTCTTTAAGCAAAAGGGGCCCGCTGTCACTTTCCCAAGAAGAAAACCTATTCTGAAAGTAAAAAAATAAGAAATCAGCGATGTAATAGAAAACAGTTTTTTGTAGTTAACATCTCAAGTTCCAGAAGTTAAAAGAAAGTGACGCAGTCTCATGCAATCATATCCTTATTGGATGTGGCAATATATTTTGAAGTGGAAAGGTAGTCTTCCCTTTTCTGCCTTCCCTTTAAATTTCTTTGACTAATTTTAGCCTTTATTGAATTTGTAGACATTTGTACATAAATAATTACTAAGCTTATATGTGGGAAATTACTACTTAAATTCTAAATCTAAGTGTCTCCAATATCTCAGTAAGACAGGTGAATCGCCTTAAATAAAACACTAAGTTAAATGCAGGTATTCTCTGAACGACTGATTTGAATTTTTTCTCTTTAAACTCTTGTTTTCGTCTTTACCATTTTAAATAGCATATGTAATTCAAGACTGGCTCAAGGCTCAGTTACTGGTTAGGCTTTTATATTTATATTAAATTTAGTACTGCAGCCATTCCCTGTCATTTGAGATCAAATATCATAGAATCCAAGAATGGTTTGGGTTGGAAGAGACCTTAAAGCAAATCTAGTTCCAACCACCTGCCATGAACAGGGACACCAGCCACTAGACCAGGTTGCTCCAAGCCCCATCCAACCTGGCTTATGGGTTCTGCTTTGCTGTACTTACTGGAATTCCAATTACTCTTAAGTCATTCTACTAATAAAACACAAGAGTAAATATCATCACAGGTAGTAATTAGCAGGGAGGTATTGTTAAGTGTTTTGTGAGGGCTTCTCTTTCATTCCACTCAGTTATCTGTGGCAGAATCTCAACTCTTGACTTCACTGTGGAGCAGAGGATAGTAGAACTTCTGCACTGCCTGTATTAACTGTTGCTGAAGAAGGTGGCAACAGCATTGATAACCAGCAAGATATTTATGCTGTACATTTTAGGAATCACACAGGGATCCTAGACAGAATAGCTGTGTTGAGGAAATAGCTGCTGAGTAGTTCAAGAACAGTTTAGGCCTTGAATAAGTTAGGTAGACATGTAGTGATCAGCCTGGAGTGTTTATGATAAAATTGGCTGTACCTGGATGCAGAACACTTGTGCTTTACAAAGCACTGTGTGACAAAAATCACACAAGTCTTAACAAATTCTATGGGAATCATTTTGAGCACTACTCATTTTATGTTAGTTTTTGCCTGGAAGCTTGGCTGCATCTAAGGGGTGGGGAAAAAATGTATAATTGAACATAACATCATAATAATATATTTGTTTTCTGCATTTGAACAGGTTAGTGATGATCTGAGTGAAGGGATTTTTTTCCTTCAGTCAAGATTGTTCTTCCCATTAGCTGTTTTCCCCTGATTTCAATCACATATTTTTTTTTTTTTTTTTTTTTCCCAATGAAAACTAAGGATTTGCTTGATAAAGTGAGACCTGTATAAAGAATTAATTAACCAGCACCCTATCTGGTGAGAATCATGAGAGAGGTGCACTTGCTATGTAATATGAGCCCTGTGATTTTGATTAAAATGTTTACTGTGTGTCTCTCCCATTTTATCCTACCACCATGTCTAGGCATTTCACCATACTCATTAAGAGCAGGTAATATTATTCTGAGTAACTGAAAGTTCTTACATGTTGCTGTGTTTTTTAGGTACTATTCCTGGACCAATTTTGTTTGGTGTTGCTATAGACAACAGTTGTACTCTGTGGGATATTAATGACTGTAATACTAAAGGAGCCTGTTGGGTTTATGACAATGAAAGAATGGCTTATCTACTGATGGGCATAAGTAAGTTGCTTCTTCATATTAAGTACATGTACAGTGTAATAGATATACTGACTTGGACTGCTACATAGATATTACTTTAAAATCGAACCTTAAACTTATTTTTAGCAGCAGTGTGTTTTTGAAAGTGTTAACTTTTCATAAGTAATTAAACACAAAATAATAATGGGAGAAAACACATTAAATGGCTGTTAGAAATTACCTAGAAAAATATTTCTAATAACAGTAATACAAAATAGTTTTGTTCTTTGGTTTTTCTTCATTGTCACACTTTACCTACTGAATTTTAAGGGATTGTCACACATTTCAGTCTTACCTGCCTCAGTTTGTTGGCATGTTAAGGTCTGAGGAGCATTCTTCCTTGTCATGTTTCAGGTTTTTTCCCTAAATTAATATCAAGGTTTTGAAAATATCTCTAAAGACTAGCCAGAAATTGGCCCAACCTGTATAACAATCTGTTCCCTTAAAGTATGTGAGCTATGTCTGGGAGGAGGGAAGGCAGCCTAAGCTTGCATCTGTGGTAACTGCTGTTGTGCTGTCTTCTAGCAACTGTAGTACAGTGCATAAACTGAACTGCTGACGCCTAATCTTGAAAGTGAAACTACAGGAGTCACAACTTGAGGTTTCAATATCTCCCAGGCATATTTGTAATAAAATACAATGCCTCCTTTTTTTTTCCCCCCTCTTTTTGTCCCGCACCAAGTTGCATAAACACCACTGTGCCAGTGAGTAGTAAATGGAACAACCTTTTAGGGTATCTAAGGAGAATACTTAACAGGTCTGTATGTGGGGACTTTCCGTTTGTGGCAAAGAGAATGTTAGTACAATGAAATACCATATGGGAACAAGAAATAAGGCAGACTTGAACTTCAGGCCAGAATGGGGTGAATAAATACAGAACTGAAGTAATGGCAATAGCTGCTACAAGCAGAAGCTGTCAGGCAGGTGAGTGGTCTGAAGTTGGAAGACTGCCTTTACCTGCCCTTTGCAGTTCATGTAAAATATGCAGAAATTCACAGTATCCATTTTAAAGTCTTAGTGTAATTCACCATGTGAAACTTCAGAAGCAGCTGGAATACTGTTATCTGCTATTGAAGGTGACTGCAACAAGGATTCTTCTGTTCTTTGCATTCAGGTGCTTTTTGCAAAATCATCACGATCATCTTCACAGTCATGGCAGTATGTTTGTATAAGCCTCCCGCAGCCAGCACAGTCCCCTCACGAAAGGATTCAGAAATGGTATCAGCCATACACACGTAAGTCAGGAGCTAATGGGACCCTTCAAAAGCAGCCAATAAGAGCAACACTTGTACCAAAGTTTGTGTACCTAAATAAAATTTAGTTTGCATAAATAAAAAGATCCTTTTTGATTCTTGATAAACTAAAAATATTTGGGAATGTGCATACTGTTCTCTTACTAAGCATGCTTTTCATAATTCCATTGTATACATCCAAAAAAGTGACACTTAAATTTGCAGTCTGATTTTAGATGTTTCACAGCTTATTTGAAACAAGCTGGAATACTTGATTGAAGGAAAAAAAAAAAAAAAAAAAGGG
>NDXB01006349.1:184427-200017 GCA_002631895.1 Agapornis roseicollis | reverse complement strand
TTAATTTTTATAGTTACTTTTTATTTTTTTTTTTCTCCACAATGATACTTTTTTTTTTTTTTTTTTTTCACAATGGTAGGCAAGATTGCAAGAAGGAAACAGCCATCTCTAGCAAAACCACTAAGAAATCATGTAAATTCCCATGCATTTGTAACAATGCAACAAACATGACTATTTTATCTTTTTTTTTTCCATAGGAACGTACCAAGATACACAATTCTGTGAAAAAAAAAAGTCTTTTTTAAGATATATGAGGAAATTGCACACAATTTTATGTTTAAATAAGGAAGGAGTGTGTCACTTATTATTTGAGGATTATTATAACAGTAACATAAGCTTTGAGGTGATATTACGTATATAAGTAGTACCATCCTGCTGCTCGATGAATTTATGTATTCATTTACTTTAAGAGTCCAATCATAAAGGAAAAGTAATATGTCAGAGATCTACTATTCGATTTGTTTCATTTGGTGGGGGTTTTGTGAGGTTTTGGGGTTTATTTTGCTGTTGCTGTTGTGATTTTTTTTGTTTATGGAAACAAATGATTACTTCTTCAGCCTTTAGAATTGCCTTCTGTTTCTTTAACAGAGCACTTCTTCCCTATACCTGTCGAAGAAAGGCTCTTAGAATAGCTCTGCAGGGACTTATTTAAAATTATTTTTGTCACAAATTCAGTTTTCTAGATGCATATTATTTTATTACTTTCAGCCTGGCCCAATAAACATATATAGTGTGATTCAGTCTTCCATAATGTCTTTTTTATTAGTTTTATTTGGAATACATTAACTTCTGCATAATTTGAGAAGGTGTAAAGAGCTACAATAGTATACTGGGGATGAAAAAACATCTGTACTCAAGAGGGTATGCTGAACATTAATGTGACAATATGGGTGAAGAATCAATTTTTCCCATCATGGTCAATGATATTGAAAATTCTTCATAAATCTTGAGAATAAGTCTGTTTGGTTTGGGAATTCCCCCCCACCCCCCTTTTTTTAACCTGGGTTTAGAAATCTTTGTTCTTCTAAAAGATTATTCGTTAGAGGATAAAAAAAAACACCTTTTTCACTTTTATTCTAACTAAACTTCACAGAATGAGCTTTTATTATTGCTTTTATTTGTGTCACTGGAAAATTGTTAAGAAGAAGAAATTGTTAGAAAAATAAACATCTGTTCCAGAGGTGCAGTAAGCAGTGCTTATGCAGTCATGGTTTTGCATTTTACAGCCAGGAAGTTTAGAACTTGTCATGTGGAAATGTAACACCCTTAGCATGTACACTGCATCCTTCAAGTCAGGTCTTTGACTTAGGACTCAGCACTGAGCACTGCTATGGAGGGAGCATTAAGAAAACACTTATTTTTAAAGAAGAGAGATTTACAGTTGTTTTTCTTCCCCAGTACTCCTGTAGGAAGGCAAAAACTTTTCTTGTACACTGGGACTAAGCATAATGTTTTGGTGTTTTAAAGAGATACATTTAAAATTTATCCATTACAGTAAAGTCCCATCACTGGACAACTTAAAGTCAGTTACTTTCTATCTGCTAATAACCTATACTTTACAATTGGCATGTATGTTGTCACAAACTTAGGATGCAAAATTACATTTCTAGTTGAAGGTCGGTTAAATAAAGAGTACCGTAGCATATACGTAGTATATGATAGCATATACTTTCAAAAATAAATCATAGTCATAAAGCACTTTTAGATAAACATGACTGATATCCATCCTTAGATTTACTCAGATAGCTGAATGTTATTATATAAAATACTATTTTCATCCCATTATTTTTAGACAGACTTCCTTGCAGAAAAAGCATATGGCCTTACAAGTGTTAGTAATCATGGTTGGTAAATATTGGCATTAGAGTAACAGGAAAATAGCAGTAATAAGTGAGGTCAGACTGAGCAGGGTGCTCTGCAAACATGTGAAGGCACAGAGGGCTTGCTGTCAGACAACAGTAAATAAATGAAAAGTCATTATGTTCTGTATAAATTGCATGACTTCTTTTTTTTTTTTTTTTTACTCAAGGNAGGCTGATCTTGATTTGCAGCAGGCAAGGTAAAAATTCCCTGCAGTCTCTCAGTCCTGCATCCCAGCCTCTTTGTGCTGCTTTGCTGTTTCGTATGGCTTCTTTTTTTTTTTTTTTTTTACTCAAGGGGGCTGAAGCAGGCAAAAGCCTACTTAACTTTTAAACCTGATGTCATCCTCTATTCTTTTCTAAACATTTCTGCCTCTTTGCCTTGTACTAAAGCTGAAGTTCTCTAGGTAGAATCCATCAAGAAGAAAAACAAATAAAATTATGTTTATTCACAGGCTAGAGGATCATTACAGTTTATGAACTGTGGGTCTTTTTAGTTTTGGTAGCAGGCAGACAAAGAAATATAAATTATTTGTTAAAGTTATTAATGTAGATATCCCTCTCAGGCCTGTGATGGTTTCCCCTTTTTGGGAAGCCTCCTTTTGGTGTGCTTTGTGGTGTGTAGGATGGGAGCAGATGCAATACAAGATCTTAATGCTATGGCCAAAAAAGCACAGTGGATTGAAACATTCTGGAAATGTACCATGAAAAAAATGCAAAGGATTTAGCTGTGGTTTTGCCCTACACACACCCCATGTATAATGTTCTGTAATTCCCTATAGGTTTAGCTCCCTGTTTCCTACCCCCTCTCAAATTATGTGCAGAAACATCTAATAAACTGTCTTGCTAACATGTACTGCATAAACAGGACATATGGGTGACACAGAGACAGTATTAAGAAAAATCCTCTGTGTTGATGTTTAGTACGTGGACTTGACTTTTCAGTACTAATGACCTCAGCCTCATTCCTCAAGGCTTCCCTTTTTTACAGTCCAAGCATCTGAGTCAAAATTTCTGGGACTTAAATGCTAAACTAATCTAATTTAGTACTTTTAGCAATAGCTCGAGTCATGCTCTGAATTCTCTGCCTTGCTTCATTTAATTAAAAAAAACAACACAAGGTAAAATTAATACAAAAGCAAGGCTGCCAAAACTTTGTAGTCTGTTATCCAAGTGGGATTTGTTTACAAACTTTATTCTTCATGTAAAGTACAGTTAAGCCTTTCTCCCTAAATTGTTTGTAATACCATCACCTCACCCAAGCTAAAGGCTATGAACTCTGTATTTCTTCCAAACAAAGAAGGCAAATGTTAATAAATAATATATTTTATTCATATGATGCATTCATATTACCTTTTGAAAGAATAATTCTAAGCCACTGTGATCATTTTCTGCACAAATACTGAGATTCATCTGATCCAACTTTGAATGCTTCTAATGCTGACACATGTATATTGATTAGTGTCAAGACTTCTTTTGCAGACTGACAAAAAACCATAACAAACAGCTCTAAAGAGTGATATGTTTGAGATACTTTAAATAATTTACTTACCAAAAGCTGACTCACACTTTATAAGTTTCTACTTCTCCCTTTAGATCATAACAGAAAATAAAAGATGACTAGCTCAAATATAAATTTTAAGAGGAATCTTAACTAAACAGTTCTATAACCTAGGTTAGGCTCTCACAAGACCATGTTGACTGCAGAAATATTTGTACCTAAACCAAATTACTGAAAATTGGAGTAATATTTTGATTTTAAAAGATAGTCAAAAAAGGTGTAATTCCATACACCTACACTTCCTGCACAGAGAAATGCCACCACAGAGTAAGAACTGAGTTGCACCAGTTGGCAGTAATGGCATCAGCATCTGCCATCTCTGCAGTGGGCAGTGCATGTTTCACTTAGCTGAGCAGAGTTCACTGGCCAAACAGCTGTTCCCCATCTTCTCTGGGGAAAAGGCAGTAAGCCAGATATTTTCTGAACATACTTTGAAGTAGCTTTACCGCTGCTATTGGTATACACACACCATAATTTGATTTAAACGATTGCTCTTGCAAAGGGAGCTGCAGCCAAATTATACGGAGTTCAAGAGAAACAAGACAATGTCATTATTTACCATTTATCAAAATGAGGAATGGACCTGGATGTCTTCATGCTTCATCCAAACAATGATCTCGATCCATGCAAGAATTTCATGACAAACTCAAATTCTGTTACTAGTAATATAACTACATGTCTAAAACTCCTTTAACTTTGGAATAAATATGGATCTGATAATAAATTTTTATTTTTAGGATTATCTGTTTCTAAAAACAGGGCCTCAGTTTAGACTAGCAATGATTGCTGAGGCTTTATGTTCCCTACAGAAGAGGAAAAAGAATCTCAAGTAAAAACTCAGGATGGATGGCACTGTTTAATTTTCAGCACCCACAGATGCTTCCTAAATTAAATAACAGGTCTGAAACCTATTTTCATCTTTGTAAGTTTCGGTCTGGCCCATCGGTAAAATTCACTTTGACTCAACTCCTAAAATCCATAAAATAGAGAGAAAAAGATTTCTTATTGACTGGGGAAGCCACAAAGTGGAGGCAGGTAAGTTAGAGGTCAGCCAGACAGTAAATGAGAAATATCAGAACTACTACATAAACATGGCGTGGATATTTGAAAGTCTAGCTTTAGTTCCACTGAGGTTTTGTCTGGCCTCCAAATATGCATTCATGTATTCCTTAAGACCATCTACTGAGCCACAGGTGACAGAAATAATCATCATTATTGTAAAAGGATTTTTTTGGACTTCTTAAAGCAAATAGTACTGTAACCAAGTGTGTTCCTAATGAACTTTACTAAAAGTCTGGCCAGAAAAACTGTATTTGTGGACCTTTCAAAATAAAAAGCCTACAGCCTAAAATCAGTAGTGCTGGATATGCAACTACTTCACTAATTTTCTTAGTAATGATCAAATCATAAGCCAAAAGGACTTTTTTGCAGTCCTAGTCCCATTCATCCTCAGTGACCAAAAATATAAGGCCTGGAAATCATTCTAAAAGCTGAATTTAAAGAAAAAAAAACAAACCCACAACATTCCTTTTTCCATTAGTCTGGCCAAATCTCTGCTCACCCAGAACCTTGAGTGTAAACATCAAATACAGCTTTTCCAGACAGGCTCGTAAACAATTATAGCTCCTAACTAGACATCAACCTCACTTACCACATCACTGTAACACTTTACTATTCCAAACTATAGGCAAGTGCCAGTATGTTTTCTTTTTACTGCTATATTACTCTGTAATTGCAATGTGCTGATGTTATTTGAGCTAATATGATTGGTGGATAAAGTACAAAACTCTGATTCAAATGATCATTCATGAATAATGCAAGCAGGTGTTTGTCTACTGATGGGTTTTTTTCTAAGTATTATTTCTCTTTTTATCCTTCGATATTCCTAATGATGTAACATAGGCAGGTAAGAACCTTTACAAATCCATCTCAGTCTAAAAGATTGTTCCAGTTACTGTCATAAAAGCATTTTGCTGGTGATATTTCCTGCTCTGGTGATTTCTTCCTGAAAAGTGGAGCACAGTCCAATATTTTAGAAATAAGTCTTAGATTGCCAGTAAAATGAAATCTCAATAATTCTTAACTATCCCCTAAATATTTGAGGGAAAACTAATAAATATCTAGGAATGTCAAACCCTTGGCAATAGAAAACTATTAATCTAGAGCATTTTTTAAAGACTGCAAATGCTAGAAAACCTATCCTCTCTCTCTCTGGCTATCCAACTGTCACAAACTTAGGTTAATATGTTCTCTCAATTTTCAACTTTGAATGCAATTCCCTGCCTTTCTTATAGCAAGTATAAGCTAGACCCTTGTATTTCCCTGTAGATATTGTGGATTTCTAAACACAGTAAAAATAAAAACACTCTTCTCGTTGCAGAACTTGCATGATATCTTCTAGATACTAAGAAGTATACTATCCCTAGAGGAAAAGCATAAATGATACAATCATAGCCATTCATGTTATAGATTTCCTGGCTGGATATACTCAGTGTTTCTTTCTCTGTTTCTATTCTTATGACACTCCTCACCTTGAACTTATCTTTAGTCTCTGCCCTAGCATTAGTAGTCATAATTTGTATTTTGCACCTTAATTGGTGACACTAAAATATTTCAGAAAAATATGTAGAACAATTGTACTTTCAGTGTTAATCTGCTTTTAATGGAATATTTGGTTTTAGCAGTCTGAAACAGTCTCCTCAGCTTGATCTCCTTTTAATCTAATGCATCTGGAGAAATGGTATAAGCTTTATTCATTTGCTTTGTGAATGGCTAAAACTTTCTTTGTTCATCTTCTATTCATGTGCACTGCAGTAAAGGTTATTAATTTCAGTTCAGCATTATAGAAATCCTTAAGTTCCAAAACGTATTTAAGTGTTTAGGTAATATTATTATCTGTCCCATCTGTAAAGCTCTTTTTCTCACTCCAAAAGTACCATTTCTGTCCACTTCCATTGGGCAGGCTTTTCCCTTGGGCATTCTCTGAAATGAACCTTGGTTTTAACCAGAGCTCCAAGACTCAATTCTATTTGTGGAAGATTATTAATCAGTGTTAGTCTTTTCTTGATCTAATGAAGTATGGTTTAATTGTTATTAGCTTTCTGTATTTTACCTGCATTTTTCTTGGCTCAGATTATCAAAGCGTGATCAGCTGTCACAGAAGAGACTATTGTACATAGATTACCCATGTTTTTAAAAACAGAGTAGGTTATAACTGTCTTAGTCAAGGGTTTGCTTCTCCAATTTTTCCACATGCTGAAATCCCAAAATACTTACAGGAATTTTTAAATAGATAAATAATGCTAAAATAACATGGGCAAAAATGACTGGTATATTTAACATGTGACTAGATATTTACAAGCTACATCAGAATGTCAACTGACTTCTGAGCTAGATAATCAGGACTTTCCAATATATTTCCAATAAAAGCTGTTCTTGCCTATTTTTTCAGCTGTATATTGTTTTTCCATATTATTTTTTTTTATTATTATTATTTTGTATTTTATTTTTTAAAAAAAATTTCTGAGCAAGCAGCTGTGCATAGCGGGATGCTGACTCCTTGGGTCTGTAGGGCTGATTTATAAAGGTACTATACAAAGGCACATATCTCAGGACCCTTATTCAATTTTTACAAAACTTGTTCTCAGACACATTCTTATTATAGGTGTTGCACACTGTTAAAATATTTGGCTGAAAACACATCCATGTTATTCCTTCATGCAAAACACATCCTTAGATAGCCCAAAGGCATTTAAATACTTCTAAGCCTGATTAATCGTATTGGTTGTTATTTTATCTCACTGAATACACTTTACTCTCACTTTTGAACAATACATTTCAGTAGGCATCTCCTTACTAAAGTTAGATGCCTGATTAAACATATTCCTGATGTATAGCCTAATTCTGCTCTTGTTATATGAACTGGGTAGTTAATTTGGGGGTTTAATCCATAATAATGCATTTACTTTGACTGTCAACATATATGTTGGAGGTTAATTACTAATTATCATTTCTCTTCTCCACTTTGTAATCAAAATCATTAGTGTCAGCACTTTTGGATCATTTTCAAAGACATGTTGCACTAAGCTTGGATGCTTAACTATCTGCACAGTGGCAGTTACTTGTGCTGTCATAGTTTTGAGAGTTGCAGTTTCACAAAACTAAAAAAAAATCTATGCATCAAAAAATCAAAAGAAGGAGAAACAAACTAGAAAAAAGGAAAGCATGGGCAACATAATTAATTCTCCTTTTAACTGTTTCTGTGTAGAAAGCATTGCATCTAGATTCCTTGCCTCCAGTACCCAGGCCCTGATAAATTGAAGCGGCAATGCAGATGCTCTGTGCTGCTAACAAAATTTCCTTGAGATAAAAGATTTTAAAAGGAGATACATGTGGGCTCATATATCTATGTGTTATATCCAAATGGACACTTGAAGTTGAAGACACGTCAGATGTCCTGATGATATGTTCCCAGGACATCCAGATGCAAGGTTAGCTTCTATGAAGTAACACCAAATGCTTCTGCTCAAGGGACAGACATACTCCAGGCTTTGAAGAGAGCAGACTTCTTCACTGTGTCTTACTGTCCTATTGCTCGATGCACTGTGTATTGCAGAGCCCAATCTCAGCTGATAAACTGTCTCCTTTGACTTAGACAAATGCAGGAGCCCATTTGTGAAATTGATTCCCAGGATCAGGCATCTACATTTAGGTACTGTCATACTGATGGGTGCAAAATAAACCAAAATAAGTGGCTTTTTATGCAGAATTAATTTTATTAATTTCTAGCTATATTGTGGTACTGCAGCAAGCCACCATTTTGAGGTAGGTTTTTCTTTTCCTTTTCTGTTTTTAAATGAAAAATATCTCAGAAAATACAAAGCTACTCACTGAATCTGTTTTGTTCACTCTCTTCAAAATAATAGGATTTCTTTTCAGTCACAGGTAGAAAGTAGTAAAAAATGGGGAAATAAAAGCAAAGTCTGTGCAAATTTTCCTCTCTCCTGACAGATAAAGGCATGTTTAAATACTGTTTTCTTCCTTTGCTAGTAGTCCCTCCCCAGAAATTTGTAAAAATGCGGCTCCCCCAAAATTATATATTTCAGAAATTCATAGGACTTCATTAAAATTTCTGGCTTGTTCTTGGATTTTTCCAATGTATTCCTGGCTTTAATTTTCTTTGGAACCATTTTTAAACAGTTGAAGCAGTCCTTTTCAAGCTGGCAAAATAATAGTAAGAATGATAAAAACTATATGGATGTTTCACTGAGCTGAAAGGTACTTTCCATCTTCCAAAAGCTATCTGTCAACACAGGAGAAATATGCAAAAAATGTGAGACAAACAAGCCATATGTTTTGCTTTTCATGCATCTGGTAAAAATGTGATTTCTTTTGCCATGTTTCTCCTGTGATGAGAATTTATTTCACAAACCTGACATCACATATTTCCTCTCAATTTTTTCTTAGTCCTCATTTGCCTAAGTCTGCTATTCCATGCTGCCCCTTTTTTAGTGTCTTGGTGCATTTTCTCTCAGGTCATCACCCCATCATACTAGTCCATGATGTTGCTAAATTTGCAGAGGGAAATGTTACTAGATCCAAGGGCTGAAATTGTAAGAAAAACGCTATGATAGTTTAGTAGGGTGGGTTGTTTGTAACCTGAATAATCTATGTGTAGATCTTGAACATGTTGAGTCTTTTAAGATCCCACTGAAAGATATGTGCTGGTTCAATCAAAAATTATGCTGCAAAATCTTTGGCTAAATTCTTCAATTTAGGATGTGAGAGTTCAAAATGTATAGCGATAGTTGTCTCTTCTGGTCTTGAAATCTAATAAAATGTAATTTCTTCAACAATCCTGCTGAAAAACTGGATCATGCCTTATCATCTTTGGTTTGCTTCTTCCAAGAGTCTTTTTCCTATCTGAAATATAAGAATTACTTTTTGACTTACATAGTACAGTAGTATCATATTTAATCCCTCATTTGTTTCTTCTTTCATAACTGTGGTATCAGATTCATGTCTTGGTTTTTTTATTTCCAGTGCTCAAACTGTATACACACAGGATTTTTCTTTTCACTCTGCTCTAATCCGCCCTTCTTTCCTAGCATTTTTTTCTCTTTTCCAAAATATCTTTACATTTTCTCCCATCTTTATGTATATGCTGTTTTCTTCCATTTTAATAGTCATTCCCTTGTCATGCGTTTCAGCATAAAAAGAAGATATTTTCTTTAACACAAACACTACTAAGGAAGAAAAACTAGCTAAAGTGATACCCCTATTATTTGGAAATCAGGTTTTATATGACCAATTAATGGAAACTCTGTAAAATCATATAACATATTTAATTTGCAGAGGCAATTTGTTGGAAAAAGTGTTTCATTTTTTGAGGTCTGAATAAAATAAAAGTATTATTTAGACCTTTGAAATTAGTGGTAAACAACTACAAACAAGGAGTTTTCCTTAGTCATTACTACTTGAATAGATTTTAAGAAACATCAATAACTAAATATATAGCCAAAGTATTTAAAATGTAAATTATTAACCCCAATTATAGTAATTATATAGATCAACTCTCATGGAAAAGAGAGATATAATAGTTTCTTGGATTCAGTAACTAGATAACGTTAGAACTAAATCATGATAATGCTAGTCTGCTCTTACAAACTCCTATTATCCTATTCTATATCATCTGTTCATACCATATGCTTGCAAAATATTCATAGTTCAGAAATTTTAGGTTTATTACCTCTGAAGTGAGCATGTTTGGAAATGTTTATAAGACTGGAACCTAAATTTAAATGCTAAAAGTTTTACACTATGAAACAAAACACTTCAGAGAAAAAGCTTCTGGGCATTTTATCAAAAATTAACTAAAACAACATTTTCCAAATTGCTGTATGCCAAATAAACCATAAAGTCTCTAGATAATGGAATAAAACTGAAAGAAAATATACATAATGAAATGAGCTGGTTTTGTGGAGTAAAGTTGCACCACATGTGGAGAGTGAAATAGCTTAGGCAGTGATTACTTTCTGTTTCCAGGTCCTGTGTATCATCTACCCATTTGCTATACCCACCAACAGCCTGCAGTTTTAGCATGCAGTGTTACTGGATTATTTGATACCTAAAATCCAAAAAAGTGCATTGGATACATAAATTACCAATTCTGAATCACTAAATTGCTATAAATAAAATTATCCTGTGATTCTGTGATCCTGACATTCATACTGAAGGAAACTGCTTTTTTAGTTTACCAAATCTTTCATAGGTAAAGTTCATTCAGCCCTGAAAGAGAAAGGGACAATGATCCTACCTTTTTGTATTAAGCACAATGAGACTGCAGATGTCTAGCTAAACCTAGGTACCTGGTTTGTAGACAGCTGCATTTGAATCAATAGATTCATATTGCAAGAATGTCCAAAAACCATAATCAAATCTTGGATCACATACAGTTGTAGAAGATACAGCAATCATACCAGAATAGAAAACATCCATCTAATTTGAAATGCAAGAACAGGTCAACTAGTTTGAGATAATGATGACTGGTAATGAATGTTTTCTGAACTATGTAAAGAAATATTGTTTGTTACTTCTTCCTCTTAAATTCAGCAGAAAATAACCTGAAGGTTTATGAAGTGTGTATCTGAGCCATTTGTTCACATCTGTGCCTCATCCTGCTGAGCGTTTTGGGTATATACAACTGTCTAGGACTGTTTCAATTATATTTATTTTGGAAAACCTACCCTCTATCATAGCAGTCTTGCAGAAGAATCAGAACAATAATCCCACCCTGAGATCTATGTTGTGGAAAACCAGGTGGTTAAGAGCATTTATAAACTTAAAGCTGTGCTGCCATTAGTTTGATCATATTAAAACCCCACATGTCCCTGTTTTCTTTACTTTTATCTCTGTAAAAGATGAAACTGCTCATCAGTTTGTGAAAGACCTTAGTGAACAGGCTTGTTTTTACCACTAGCTTGCCATGTGGACTCTAAGCCTTAAATAACAAAAAGGAGTGGTGCTTTCTGTAGGCCAGTCATCTGGCAGTCATGTATTCATAGCACCTTTAAGCATATTGATCTGATTTTTCTGTATCTTGCAAAAATATTTACAGTTTCAAATTTTTGCAATACTTTCAAAATGGATCATGTATATATATTTAGTAATTGATAGGCATGGTATTCAGTGTCCTTTTCTTGGACAAGCAAATATGCAGAGATCTTAAAAATAAATTCAGCCCCCAGGAAAATACTGTGAATGTTCAGTTACTTGGAAATATTGCTCTAAATGGGATTTGGGTATTATATTTCTGAGATGGCATGTTGGAATGTTAGATGGGAAAAGTGGTTTCATCACCCTCCTACAGGAGTGGGTACTGGTAATTTCAGGCTATTGATATTGAACAGATTTACTTCTTGAGAAGCAGACGTTTGGTCTCCTGAAGCATTCCCTAGGATGGTTTGCTTTGCTGACTGGGTGAAAAAGCACAAAAGACAAAGTTCACACCTTGGTCCTTCTACAAAAAGAACTGAGCTACATGGTAAGTGTGAACAAAATACATGAAGGAAGAGTTCTGATTTCTTTCAGGGTCTGGTTTGTGGGTTTTTTCTTCTCAAGAAATTCTGAGAACCTTTGAGAAGAGAAAGACAGAGAGTAGTTTTACATAAAAAGATGAATGGTTTGGAAAAAGCAAAACTCCAGTAAAAGTTATGGTTTTCATCTTAGCATATCTCAATCCACTTTCAATATATACAATTCTGGGAGTAGCTTTATTAATATTTATAATACATTTATCACTCTTTTTACTTCTAGTGCTTTAACTGTCTCAATGATTAGCTCCCTTTGTTACCTGTGACAGTGAATTGAATAGGCAAATGCAACATGCAAACAAATATTCAAAGTGTAAACTGTAGAGCAAAAAAAGAAATTGTTCTCAACAATGTCATACTTGAGCCAGGAAGGCTGGTTATGTTTTCAGAATAGTTGTAAGTTGTCGAAAAAGTTCATGCAGTTAATTTTCTATTCAAGAAATTATATAAATAGCAATTAGTTTAAGGTCAGTAACTCATTACTTAAATCAAGCTAGATAAATTTTTTCTATGATGTCTCTCATGAAAGCTTGTCTGACATTTTTCTTATAACTTTTTTAGAAAATGGTTGTTTTTTTGAAAATATGACTTTTGTCAAGTTTTTCTCTACTTTTACTAAACTAACAAAGGGGAAGCTACATCTGCAACAGGAGTGCTAAACTCAAGAGCAATAAGCATTGCTAAGAGACAGACATTTTCCAGAAACTTCCCCTTTCAAGAGGTGATTGCTTGCAAGGTTTAGGAAGATTGGTTGAGACTCTTTAGCCTGGAGAAGAGAAGGCTGCATGGAGACCTCATAGCAGCCTTCCAGTATCTGAAGGGGGCCTATAGGGATGCTGGGGAGGGACTCTTCATTAGGGACTGCAGTGACAGGACAAGGGGTGATGGGTTAAAACTTAAACAGGAGAGGTTTAGATTGGATATAATGAAGAAATTCTTTCCTGTTAGGGTGGTGAGACACTGGAATGGGTTGCCCAAGGAAGTTTGTGCTCCATCCCTGGCAGTGTTCAAGGCCAGGTTGAACGAAGCCTTGCATGACATGGTTTAGTGTGAGTTATCCCTGTCTATGGCAGGGAGGTTGAAACTAGATGATCTTAATGTCCTTTCCAACCCTAACTATTCTATGATTCTATGATTGTATGAAGTTTAAAAACTTATTTATCTTAGTTACTGCACTGCACTTCAGTCTTGTTAAAATGCATGTTTCACAGATCTGTATTATGCAATGATTTGGCTTTATTTCAAGGATTCAAATTTGGATTCACCTATCTGATTTTCAGTGACTTGCTAGGAGTAATTAGCAAACACATTTTAGAAACTGTAATCAAATATAAATTGGACAGAAAGATCTGTGCTCTGCTATTATCTTGATAGCTATAAACACTTATTGCAGCTTTCCATGTCTGAACAGAAAACTTCCCTTATGCATATTTCTCTGCTCCAGGCTTCCCAGTGCTGTAGCCTGCGGCTTAGGATGTAATTTTGTTGTGCAGCCTACTAGGAATATTAACATAGGCTACACATAGTAAAAAACCCCAATTCTTAAATCCCCTCAAAGCAATAGAGTATGTATTACAACTACCATTCTTCCATTTAAAACAAAACATTAAACAAAGCAACCTAAATCCCAATCTCTTCTCGCAAAGAGGAGAAGTTGAGACCTACAGTATGTTTTTTTTTTTTTTCACTAAGAAATCTGGGTGGACTAAAACTCCTCTTGGGCTGGTACCAGTTCCCTAAAGAATAAAAGTAATTCAGAGCTATTCTGGTTTTAGTGGTTTTTGTTATCTCATCTGAAGTGATTTCTCAGCATGCAAATTCTTAGTTGTTAAGTTTCTTTTTCTTGGGCTTCTTTCACTCCCAGTGATGCACTTTGTAACCTGGATAATTATAAGGCATCATTTCCTGTTTAAGCAGTTTAGCCAGACTTTGCAACAAAATATCCTGCATAGGTGAACCAGTCTTCAACACATGTTTGGTTCAGTCACTCTTTAGGAACTTCCGATCTTTCACTGCATCCTGCAATCTTTCCTTCTATCTTGTCTTTCATACATAGAATCAGTACGAATAATATCACTGCTAAGGAAAGAATATTTCCATTTTATATATACACTACTAGTGCTATTCTTTGTTTCTGGTCATGTGTTGTGTAAAAAATTGTTCCTTCTTTGGAAATGATTTAGTACATTCAGAGGAGACAAGCTTTAGGAGACTAAAAGTTGGTTAGCAAAGAGTAAAAAATCACAGAAAAGTCCTGCACAACTGAGTGGGAGAACTCTCTGAAAGGTCCAGTGGAGACAGCCAGGCATCAGAAATGAAGCAAGCAGCCTCCTCAGAGCTAAAAGAGCTGTGACAATTTTGCTGCAACTCAAAGCTACTGAGCTGACTAGAAGCTGAGAGCATTCCTGCAGAGACAGTGGAGAGTTGTATATAAGCCCTCTTCTATTGTGTTTGACTAAGTTATGGTGAGATGCATTTATGGAGTTGTCATAATGTGTATTCTAATTAAATATGTTTTCTTCAGGTTAAAAGTCTTTCAGACTCCTTTGGTGAGTTCACTGCAAAGGAACTGTCTATGCAAATGTACCTCAAAACAATAATTAACCCCCAATACTTTAAAAATGTCAGAGGCTCTTACTGTCACAGCTCTGACAGAGCTTTTGTGCAAGAGTAACTGCAGGCAGTATAGGCTTGTATATATGTGTTTATTTATGTATGCATGTGTGTGTGTAGATAAAAAGACATTCAGCCTAACTTTAGCAGACTCCTTTGGTTGAAGGTAGCTTAGCACTAAGAGCAGAAACCTCATAACAGACCAGTTTGCTCTGTTTTTTACACAGTAAAACAGGCTTATCTAAGTGACTAAGGTTTAAATGCAACCACATGCTTTTATACATATGTATATACATACATATACAAAGCCACTGATGAGAAGATTCTATACTTGTATTAGAAATGCTGTGCTATGTTTTCACCCCATGCAGTACAAAGACGGTAAATTATACTTTTTTTTTTTTTTTAGTGGTTCTACAAGAGTGTACCCTGTGCAACTATAGTCACAGAACGGGAATAACCCTGTGTAGCCATGCACAGAATCGGCAATACAGTGAAGCTACACAATCCAAGTTGCATAACGATATTCTGCATTCACAATGTCATAGTAGCAGGGGGTGGTAGTAGTGGGTGACTATTACATGAATGATCCATTTATATGGTTTGAATTTTGCTTTAACTATTTGTTCACAGTAAATCAAGCATTCTTAGCCAACCTCATTCAACATGCTTGGGCAGAGAGCCAGATTCCACCATGCTTATTCACTGAGTAGTACCTGACAGCTCAGTTAACCCCTTTGCAAACAGTGGTAATAGTTGCCTAAGAAGCGACTGCCTTAAAAGTGATTGAGGTCTGCAGAATTCAGCTCTATAAGAATATTAAATGGGAACTAGGAATTGGATTTTAAAAATGTAAAAGAAGTCAATTTCTGATCAAATAATCTAAATTCCCTTTATACTAACAAAAAGAAGCCTTCAAACTTCAAAACACTCATTTGCCTTTTGTTTTTTTTTTTTTTTTTTTTT
>NDXB01006349.1:160758-184327 GCA_002631895.1 Agapornis roseicollis | reverse complement strand
AAATTAAAAACACTCTTTTTCTTTTTTTTTTTTTTTTTTTTTTTTCTTCTAAAATAGGTATCAATGTCTCCGAAAGATCTTTCTTTTTTGTAGAGGAAGGGTAATTAGCTCAGGCTTTAAATATCAGATCTCAGATGGCTAAATATCTTAGGCTAAATGTCATACCTCAGACGGCTAAAACTTGAAGTATATTCTCCCAGAAGATACATATCCATGAGACTGATGCATTCATTGAGGAGCTTCAAGTTGATGGTACAAAATGGGCAACAAGAGCTATAATAGAACCTCTGATACGTTAGATAAGATTCTTACACCTTCCCTGCTTAGTACTGATGTTTTTAGTCCGTGAATATATGTAAAATATTGAAATGTTGTTCAGCTATATCCAGTCAAATCTTTTGAAGGAAAATGCCTACAACAGCTTCTGTGCCCCTTCCTCTAAATTAGCATCTGTGACCCAGCTGCATAAGCAGTTTTTCTGGCCAGGATTGAAGACTCCTTCCCACTACCCCCATTGTAGTTCTTATGGAACGCAGCCATCTAGCATGGGCTGTGCTTCTTTTCCAAGGGTTGGACCCAAAGCCTTTGACAAATTTTGCATTTGCAATTGATTTGCTCCCTCCTGGGCTTTAGAATAAAAAGCAATGGATAATGTCTTAAGATCAGACTTTTCATGATGAAATAATAAGGGTTGGATGAACTGACAGCTTTTCTCAATGTTCTATAATGCTCATTAACTTAGACATTGTTTTGATTTTTTACTGAAAAACTCATTTGCAAGGACTGTAGTCAGAAGAAAAAGAATTGGATGAGATAGATAAGTATAGTCAGTCTGCAGTGCTGCTATCCTGGAGCAGATAAAGGAACCTAGCATCTCTCCCAGCCAACACAGAAAATTAATTTTTATAATGGAAACTGAAGTCCTTTTCACTTTAACTCCAGCTGTTTTGTTGGACTCATGCTCTAGCAAATATCAGTTAAACTTTGTTCTTCCTTTGGAAATGAAACTAAAGTTATTTTCAATCTCAGTATTTCACAGTCTTTTGCAATGAAACAAACAATAAAGTCTAATGTCCAGTTGTGAAACTAAGACCCCATGGCACTTTTGGGAAGAATAGGTGAGTTAGTTCCAGTGTGGTTTTGACAATTATATACCCTCTGGTTTGAGCTACTTAACATTCAAATCTAAAAATATTTTCCCTTCACTTTCTTCAAACTGCTGTGCCATGCTTCTGCTTGCTACTGAGCAGTAGCCAGTGCCAGGTAAAGAGGAAAGAAATAAGCAAAACCTTCTGAACTATACATGCTGTTAAAATAAAAATTCTGAACTTTTCACTTCCTTTTAGTAAATTTGTACATTGTGTAGTATAAATTAAAAATCAAAATATAAACTTCAGTATGAGGATCATCTGTTGTTTATGAGTTAGGAGAAAACTTTGAGTAAAATCTAGCATTTTTATCTCATTATCTACATTAGTTCTTTATAAATGTGGGAATTTTAAGAAATAACTATATCAGAACTGTTATCAGGTTCAACATCCTGTCTCTCAGAGAATTGTCTGGTTCTAACAAAGTGAGTATTTCATATCCTAATCTCAGTTAGTTAGATACCAGATATTAGTCAGTGTTCTAGATGATGTACTCCAGAATTCTGGCTCTGCATTTCTAATGGGTCAGAACTGGGCCTTTGGAAAAATAAAAACTACAGTCATAAAATGATGTGCCTTTCCAAAAGAGAAAACCAAGCTGAAACAAGTTTGTTGTCTAATTAAAAGTACAGAATTATAACTCAAACTAAACCCAAGGTGTTTCATTCACTGCTGTATAGAATACTTATTTTTCTTTCCTGTTAAAATTATTTTAAAGCATAATGAAATTAACATTAATTTTCTTTATATAGCTCTCAGTTTTCTTAGATGAATAGCAAAAAAACAAACCAAAAAAATTTTGCAGAAAAGTTAATTAGGTAGAAAGAGTGTCTGAATAAAATCATTTTGGAAAAATATTGTGGCCTGCATTGTAGGTAATGTGGCAAACTCTTCTGGAATACACACTGCAGATATCCTTCTGCATTCCTTTTATGGCCCCAGACTCCAGGGAATTTGTTATTGCATCATTACAAGTAATATTTTATGTTTGAAATATTTATAATATTATTTTATTGAAGTTTAATCTTCAGTTAGGACACAGGGACATTTTTATATGCCTCCATTTTCACAGCATTGTGCACACAGACTAGGCCTTCAGGGCAATTTTTATTGTGCCAGTGTAACATATGTTCCCAATAGGTAAGTGACACATGAAAGGAAAGGAATGTGATTTAATGTTTCAATTTTATTGCTTGCAATCTAACATATGGCAGTGAAGAAGATACAATCAATAAAGCTACATGAATATGAAAGCTCACAATAAAAGATACTTCAGAAGGAAGGTCAGATTTAAAAATTTATTGAATCTAACTAGTCAAATAATTCAACACAAAAATTATATTTATGGTCTTGGGCTCGTTTGTTATTGGTGAGTTGTTAGTGCCTAGTTGATGATTTCGCAAAGTTCTTCCAAAAATCTTGCACAGATTTTGTGCCTCAGCATTTCCATTGTATTTGTATAGAGAAACCATAACCCAGACCAACAATGAATTGCTTTTAATTTTTATTTTCTTCTTTTGTAATCTTCTCTGTCACTTTTATTGATTTTCCTTATCTTCTTTTTCTCCTCCGTATCTTATCTTCCTTAGTCTCCTCCCTAACACTATACAGAAATTCTTTCATCAGTTTTTACCAAATAATGTCCGAAAAAAACCAACATTCTTATTTCCATGTTAGTATACAAATTGCGAAGTCTTATTGCAAAAAATAATGCTGATNTTCTTTTTCTCCTCCGTATCTTATCTTCCTTAGTCTCCTCCCTAACACTATACAGAAATTCTTTCATCAGTTTTTACCAAATAATGTCCGAAAAAAACCAACATTCTTATTTCCATGTTAGTATACAAATTGCGAAGTCTTATTGCAAAAAATAATGCTGATATCTAGAAACAAAAAAAAAAAAACAAAAATATAAAAAAATTGCTTTTTCTAAAGAGAATTAATATTTTAACAAAGTATTTTCAGTTGTAATAAATGCAAAAATCCATCTGATTTAGCAAAAATGTCTGGTTTTACTCAAAAAGTTCAATGAAAACCTGCAAATTTCAACTTTTTTAAAAAAAAAAACCCTCTTTTTTAATAAGTGGAATTCCCAATATTTTTTTCTAGAGTAAATAACATCAAGACAAACTGCCATTTTAATGAAAAATAGACACTTTCTATTAAATAATAATTTTTTTAGAAAAAATAACTTTGTGATGTGTACAGTGTAAAACTCCTATCAATTTAAGTAGACCTAAAGCGAAAACCATTTCACTTCCTTTCCTGTATTTGAATCAAAATATTTAGTAATAAAATTTGACTTCCAGACAGATGAGTTCAATAAATTAAAGTATTTTATAACTGCTTCTTTCCTCAAAGAAATTTTACAGTATTTTATTGACAAAGTCACATTACTATGACAAAAATGTTAATTAGATACCTTTACGGATAATGAGAATGGTTGTCTGAACAGCACACTGGCTCAAAACAGGAAATCTGTGGCATGTGTTTTAAGCTTAGTCCAAGTTTTGATGTTCAATGCAATCTTGCATTGATGTGTACCCTTGCTCAGACAGCATAAATTGGATCCTTAAAGTTTTCTTTTCCTAGTGTTAATAATCCAGTTCTGAATTATTTTAATCTCATTTTTCAGATGCCATTTCCAAAGATAAAGCCTAAACAACATTTCTTGATCTCATATTCTTCTTTCTTTGATTTACATTCATATGGTTCTATAGATGCCAATGTATGATTTAACTACATCTTCAATTTACTATCCTCTCAATATCTTCCTCTCAGATCACATAATTTCAGTAAAAACAAGTAGTGCACACGAGATGATTTGGGCAAATCCTGCAGGAATTAACTGACTAGCTTAGCACTAATGATTAGTAATATCTTGCAATTTATAAGCAATGAGACCTGAAAATATGATATGGAGAACCACTGACAGAGTTTAAAATCCTTTAAGCAGAGTTAGGTGGTTTTTTTAGGGGGGGGTTTGTTTCAGTTGTTGTGAGGTTTCATTATTAGGTTTTTGTTGGTCTATTCATAAAGACTAATATCCAGCCAATTAGGAAATTGTATTAGTTTTTTTTACTTCACATCACAACATATAAAAAGTTGTGCATCATTCTTGATAAGGCAGATTCTGGACAGGCAACCATCCTGGAATCAGAATATGTCAGATCTGATTATTGAAGTTCATGTTCCCACCATAACTATGTTGTATCCTGTAAACATGGCATATTTAAAATGGTAGGGTTTTAATTTTAATAAAGAAAAAAAAGTTACTTTAAAAATAAAGCAAAGATTATCACTGAAAAATACTATGTGATGTATGGGGCAAAATTCTGTATCAAGATAAATTCTGTAGCGGGCATTACATCAAATATCAAGGATAGAAACTATCGTCAGACCACTAAGAGTCGAGAAGACTCTACGTAAGACCAACATTATGCCAGCCACGTTTGTTTTCTTGAGACCAGCCTCAAGAATTGCCTTCCTGTCTAACATGAGACTTTTCTCTGTGAATCGTCTTCATTAGCATATTCATCAATTTCCACACCCAGTCACCTAGAATCTACCAGTTTTCAACCTCATAGTCATGTAGGTATAAAAAAAAAAAACAAAAAACAAAAAAAACCAAAACAAAACAAAACAAAACAACATACCTAAATCACATCATGGTCTAGGCATATATGGAACTTATACATGAAATGAGCATTGAGCATGCATATACTATTCAAAAAAGCCTAAATTTTCTTCATGCAGGGTATAACCGAAATCCATGCAGGTGTATCGCTGTGATCTCCAAGTGCCTGCAAATTTCTCTTCCACAACTGTGTTGAACACATGGTATCTATTTGCTTTGTTGTCACATTTTATGGATTGTGAAGCTTCTTAGGATATGGCTTCTCATAAAAGTTCTATTTAAGAGATTATTGTAATTTTGTAAGTATGTGTATATACACAGACTGGAAGAGAGAGAAAAGACATTTGTTAGACATCTGCATTCATTTGTATAGTCCCTGTCATTATGGCACAAAAGATTATCCAAAATTTTTGTAAAATCTGTGGGAGAATGGTAAAACTTTCAGGAATTTCCATGAGATTCCTGTTGTGACATATCATTTCCCTTCTATCTTCACAGTTGGGATGAAACAAAGGCTGCTGGATTCATTCATCCTCTTCTATTTTCTAAATCCTGCTTTGTTTACCTTTGCCACAGTAGTGGAAGGTGGGATATGAAATATGTTCCACACCAAGAGACAGGCAATGTAGGCATATGTGCCTTCTATAAACTGATGCAGCTGAAGAACTAGACTCATAAAAGTGTACTGTGTGGGTGCCATACAGGTAAAGATTCCATAATCTGTGAAGCATTTGATCTGCATTAAAATTGTTAATATATATCTTTTACATATACCACTAGAGATGAAAATTCCTTGTAAGGTAGCATTATTTATTTATTTTTAAATTCAACACTCATGCTTCAGGCCACGACAGAAGACCATACCAATACTTTAATAGAACAAAAGTCATTTATATTTACTCAAACAAGTGCTGAATAGATTTCTGTACAGATCCCATGTGACAAGTTTTCTGTCATGATATATCTATATCATTCTCTGTCTGGCTAAATTCTCCAACTATTGGCTAAAAATAAGTCCAGTGCACCATAGTAACTGCCTAGTTGTGCAAAGAATGCTTCTTTTGAGATCTTAAAAGTCCAGCAGCAAAAACACCAGGCCTTCTTTACAGTCATATAATTAAAGCAAAGCCTTCTCCATGTCAAACAATAAATAAATTGGGAACTCTCCTTTTACCAGGTTATTGTACTTACCCCATGTGTCCGAATTTTGATTCCCAGAAAATTATGAGTTTAATTGAAAACCTAACCCTGTTTCACATGTCAGCAACCTGAAAGAGCAAACTTAATGAATGAGCTATTTCATTACAAACAATCCATACATGACTGGCCTTCTGCGATATATCAAGGAAAATAACTGGAAACCAAAGCCCTGAACAATTTAGTCACCAGTTCCAAAATGCTGACTGCCTGAGAGTTGCTGTGAAAGTGCCCAGGCTATCCAACCAAAAACCACCTCAACTATTCACCACATGTGACCAAAGCCACAACTATGGGAAACAGCTTTACAGAAATTCTTTTCAATACCCTCCCTTTTCCACAGTCCTTGCCAGCCTTCTACACAGTAGGATCCCTGGAAACAAGCTCTAAACCCTCTCCTTCCTGACACATCCATGATGAACAGCTGCAACTTCTTAGGCACTGAGCACAGCTGCCTTGAGCTGTGCCATTGAAATAATCCAAAAAGACAGTAAAAAATGGAACTATGTTATTGAGTGTATGGTTAGTGGTCTTCATGCATCAGCTAGATGGGTGGCTTCCAATTCGTACTGCTGAGGCTGCTGGAAATCACACGCAAAACACAAGCCTGATTCTTTTCTCACTGTTTTCATTATGGAGTTATTTCTAGGGAAAAAGAAAGTGAAGACCAAACAAGATTATAGTACTCCTTTCTCTTTCTTCTTGGCTACATTCTTCACTGGTATTACTACTAAACTTTTACTGTCTTCAAGGAGACTCAGACTGCATCCAAGAGACCAGTTTGTGGTCATGGTTATAAGAGTTCTGTGCTACTTCAGTATATTTGAAGATGTTCTGATACAGAGAGTAGAAGAAGCTCATTAACATTGCTTTCTGTTTAGGCTAATTGATAGGCAGCTGAGAAGCTGGTTATATTAGCTGAGAGGACTATTTTATGAAAGCTATTTGTATTCCTTCCAGCACCTGAGATAGCTCAAAGAGGACATTGCATTTTGGTGGTGATATATCCCAAATCAGATTATGTTATTATTTGATTTACTGGTAAAAGTGAGCTTGAATGTAGGTAACATAGCTGCCTTGCACTCAGCTCTGTGCTTAACAGTATATCTGGGCTGGCTTAAGCCTGTATGCTGTGTTTTATGAAACTCCAAGTTGGCTGATTGCTTCCTGTGAGGCCTACAGCAATTCCTACCACCAACATTGAGAGGAAATAAAAGACAACTGTGTTAAAAAAAAATGATAAAAGTTATTTGTAAAAAACAGTGCCCCACAGTGTTCTATTCATGGCACAGAATCCTCCATCTGGGAAACCTTTGCATGATTATTGCTTGAAAACAGTTGCCTTATCTGATCAAGCGTTTCTTAGGAATTTCTGCATAGACTGAGTCATGAGACTGTTTCAAGAAGATGTGCCTGGTGCTGAGAACTGTAGACTCAGCCCAGAAAAATGCTTGGCTCTAAGTAAGCAGGCAGCTTTTTTATCAACATGTGAATGGTTTCTTGATTTCAGAAGTTAAGCAAGGGCTCAAGCAATTTTGGTTGGCGTTGCTTTCCAATTTCTGTGAAGCAGGCAAGCGTCTTCAGTATAATTCCTACGGTTTATTTTAGCCTATTCTTTATTTCCACCAAGACTATGCGATTCTTCCGTTTGAAAGTTTCCTCTTTCCTCTTGAAAATCAGATGTTATAAAATAGGATACTGTATATGTCTAATTTGCTCTTCAGTTGCTGAAATGCTTACTCCTAAAAAAATCTTTCAAGTTATTCTCTAGCAGGTTTAGGTAGAATGGGCCAACTGCCTCCCAATGTAAAGCTGGTAGTGGAAAGAAAATAATCTAGTGCTGTTTCTTAGGAGTGTAGATACTACCACTGTGTAACTTCCCAAGAAACTGGCACTAGGAAATAAGTATGCNCTTATCCCCAGTTGTAAGTGCATAAGCTTTCTACACCACATACCTGTCATTTCCTACGTTTGGGATTGGAAGAGCTTGTGAATGTTAGATTCATGGAATTGTCTTTTAGGAAAAAAGTATTCTTTTTTTTTTTTTTTTTTTGTTTGCTTGTTTTAATTTTTAAGTTTTTATAATAAAAATGAGGGGATGCCACATTTGAGTATTGCTATATACAGGAGTATTTCCTGGTAAGTTTAGGGAAATTGAGAATTTGCAGTTGGAAGAAGGATTTTTTTAATTTCAGTTAAGTAGGGACAGTACCTTCTCTTTTTATCCACTAGGCTATTAGCTCTTCATCTGTACCAGTGTAGTAAATTAAAATAGACTTGTAATTTCTCCTCATCACAAAACGAAAAATATTACAAAAGGAAGTTCAGGCAACCAGGCTTTTCTCAGGACCAGTATGGCAGAAACAAAAACCTATGAGCTTCATTGATGTGTAAATGTGCAGTGACATTTTTAAAATGTGCACTGACTTTTTAAGAATATGCATGCACAGTGAATACAAAAGAACCAGATACAACTATCAGGGTACCGTGAACCAGTGTTTCAGCGATAGTAGTGAAAGCTGGGTTTAAGCACAAGCTCATATACTTCATTAAGAAAATAATAATTCTGCTTGTTAAGCCAAAGGCAAGTACAAAATGTATTTGCTGAATCTGGGTTGCATGATGGAAGCATGGGATTCATGATTATGCATCTGTCTTCAACAGAAGTCAGCAAGAAGTAACTTCTTACCATACGTAACACTTCCTACAAGAATCTCACGGTGGTCTGCAATATCAGGGTATCTTCATAACATTTCAAAGAGTTATTGCTTTCTTAATATATATTCTTTATTTTACAGCTGAAAAACTAGCCAGTTAATCTTTTCAGCCGTTATTTCCCTATATGATCCCTGTCAGTCTTAAAGTGTTATTCTACCAGTCAGAATAGAACCCAAGCTGCTCCCATTCTAACTCAAACTGTTGGATGCATTTCAGCCAGACATCTATAATTAGTAATTGGAAGTTGTCATCTGCAGTTGTTCATCATTAAGCAATCAGGACACACTTTAAAGTACCTACATTTATATTTAGAAACCTTATGACAGAAACACAAGCAAAAGAGGAAGCTTTTGGGAGTGTATCAAAATGTCTGAGCAATCAACAAATACAAGGATATTATTTCTTTTGGAAGAAAGGAGGCCATAGTGTGTAGAATTATACAAGACAATCAACGGAGCATTAGGTAAATTTGCAAGCATTTTCAAATTAATAAATTAAAATTTATGATCAAGTGCATATTTCATACTCTGGTTTGGTAGAGAATACAGTGAATGAAAAAACAGCATAATTTTTAGCATTACACTTGAATACTAAAGTAAATTCTATTAATTAATACTTCTACATTGTATTTCTACAATACCTTGCTAGCTCAAATGGACATTATTACATGCAAGTACATTTCTGACACATATATAATGGAAAATCTTTCCTGATCAAAGAAACTAACAATTTATTGCACTATGTATGGGAGAGCTGACTACTGGAACCAGACAGTGGAATCCAAGGTGCTGATACAAGTAATAATTCCTATCAGCTGTTTAACACTTCTTAACTTTGCAATACTCATCAAAGGAAAAGTAAAATTTAGAGATTCCAGCAGGGGGTGGTATAAAGCGTGATGGGTGACTTCTCTAAAATTTTTATTGGAGAAATCCATGAATATTTTCACAAATGGGCATATGTCGGTGACCTTGATAAAATACCTCTTGTTCTACTGATGAATATCTGTAGCTAAACCTTATTAATCTACTTGGGTTATCATATCAGAGCTGTGTTGTTTTTTCAAGATGTGATACCCTGCACACACTTTAATACATTTGTGGAACCACAGAAATGCTGATTGAAAGGAAATTGTGAATACATCCGGTCCAGCTTCCTGCTCAAGATGGGACTATTGCCAACACAAGATGGGACTATTGCCAACACTAATGTTCTCATTACCTTCTTTTTCTTTTTTTCCCTTGAAGTTTAAGCTGCAGTGTCTGTTACTTGCCCTTTGCTTGCCTGTCTGCTACTACCAAGAAGCGTTCTGCTGTCATCATAGCTCCCATTCACTTCCCATCATTTCCATTGCTGAGTCTAGCACTTTGGCTGTGACACTGCTGAGTTTTTCCATTACTGAATTTGGTAGTATCACATGTCTCATTAATTCCTGCAATTATAAAAATGCTTTAATATACTTCTACACAAACATGCATGCATGTACATACACACACATAAAATTCACATAGATTTGTATAAAATACTTTTTTTGAGCAATATAGAAAGTAATTGCCATTTCAGCCTGGAGTGGTCATTTGTTCTTGCTTATGGTGATGTCAAATGTGTAAGTTTTCATCCACATCATTTTATGTATACATATATATATATATTAGAATCGGAAAGTACATATAAACATAAACATGTACATATGCTCATTCCATATGCAGTCCAGACAAGCCAGGGCTTGAAATATTTTATGCAAGAAACAGTTGCAGCCTGGGATCTGTATATTTATTTTTCCTCTTACAAAGTTTCTTCCCTACCCTGTGCAAAGTTTTGGCTTCATGGGCACCCATGGAAACATGTGTAACTATTTGTGACTACAGTGGGAATCTTTTTCCTCTGGGCAAATGGATTTTTGAGTAGAGATGGACATCAGCCATACAGATCAGATCCAAATAAGGATTTGAGAAGACTGAAACTTCCACTTATTGCATGCTGGATCCAGAATTTTAATCTAACCCATTACAAAGATAGGACCCATTTATGAAATACATGTACTGATCCATCTGGATGTTATTTGCATCTGTGATTTAGTTAAGGATCTCATTTATATTTTATATTTGAATTCAAAAACACTTTAAAATACTCAGCCAAGTACCACTGGGTTGGAGATATCATTCCTCCAAAAGAGTGTAAAAAGGCAGATTGCAGCAAAATTATTAAATTTGCTCTTGCATTTACAGAGAAAAATTTTATGAAAATCAGAAAAAAAAAACAAAACCTTACTCAGAACGAAAGCCACTTAAAAATATAATACAGTACATATTTTCAAGATATGGTGAGAGCTTTGAAGTCTGTGGATTGTAAAATGTGCATTTTATTTCTAGAAATAAGACTAAATGTTTCCTCCAAGTTTTTCTGTGGGTGAATGCAAAACATAATTAATCTAACTTTTTGGTTACTCACGAGGAAAGCAATGATCCTTTTTTTGTTGTTTTTCTGCATAAAAACAGACATCACTATGTGTTGTAAGAAAACATTTTTGTCTGGAGTCCAGAGGCTATTTTATTAAATACTGAAGCAGGAAAAATGTATAGGAAGAATAATTTTAACTTATATAAAGATTTATTTCACTAGAGAGGAGGAGGATGATAATACCCTGCTTTTCAACAGCTGAGCTTACTTTTGTTAATCATCATAAAGATTAATATTTTTATCCCCATTTTACAGAGGGAGAATCTAATGCCAAGAAAAACAATGAGTCCTAATTACATTACAAAAGTTGTCTCTAACCCTGACATTAAGTATAACCATATCATATATGCCATGTGATGATATTTTTAGCATTGTTCTTTAACCTTGATGATTCGTAGACACTGTCAGTAAAAAGACAGTAAAAGCCACATTTGCTATATAATTTACTGCTACAATAAAGGGTAGTAGTTAATTCCTGGAAAAAAACTAACATATTAAAGAATAATACTATAAATTCAGTGAACCATATATTAAAAATGGCTCAGGCTTTTAAAGGAGTGGTCTCAAGGATATGATAATCATGTAGTATAACATGGCAGTACGCAGTAAATTGTGTAGTTGCTCTGAGCAAAAGGCCAACCTGTGAATTACAGTAGCAGGTTTATGTCTTGCAAAGCAGCTTGCAAAACAGCTTCGCCTGACTCATGAGGTCCTATTGAAAAGCTAGGCTGACCTTGTAGCTAAACTCCACAGAAGCTTTTTTTTTGTTTTGTTTTAAAATGTCTGTGTATATTTACTCTGCACACCCTATTCACCTTCAGTTCAGTGGATGTCCCTCATGTCAAAAGTAGCACATTTTAGTATGTAGTGTGACTTGCACATTGATCTTCAAATTCTTTCTGAGATGATAATCCTTATTTATAGCTGTTAGGTTAGATTTACAGTATAAAAATTTAAGTATAATATTTTGAGTATAATAAGTTTTCATAACACCCACACTGAAACTGGAAATCTGTAAGAGATTATACTTTTCAGCAGGATGATCTATAAAATATAACATTGCAGATACTACACAAACTCAGGGCAAAAGGATGATTTCTTCTCCAAAGATCTTAATAAAAAAGAAATATTCTTCTTAATAGAAGAGCTAACACACACAAGGGAGGACACAAGGAAACAGTGAAGAAATGCCAATTAACACCATGACCAGCAGTAACAGTGTGTGACTTCAGAAAGAAAGTATTGCTTGTATACAGAACAGTGATTTTTTAACAGTTCTTGGTTATGAAGTTACTTTCTCTCAAGATAACAAGCAAACAAATAAAAAAAATTATCAACAGGAACCATTCCTGTTAATTATGTAATTTACTTTATCTGTGATATTATATTGAGATATATATAAAGAGAGATGTAATAGTTAATCAGTAGGTACCTTACGGCTAGGTAAGAAATTGATTTCTCAAATTTGCGTGACCTAAAGGAAAAAAGCACTGTTTTCTCCTGCATTAGTTTTGCACTCAAATTTTATCAAATTTGAAATTTAATAAACCCTCAAATATCAACCTGTATATTTTTGAAGAGGAAGAAATTAAGCTCATAAAACTGGAACAAAAAATAACATGCTTCATAAAAACCTTGAAAAAAAGACAAAGTGATTACTGGTAAGTAAAAATCAGATATTTCATTTGGGTGTCCATAAACGTAAGGTCATAAAATGAAGATAAGCCAAATGAAACATGCTAACAATATATTGATTTAAATATTGACAAAAATACAGTCATAAATATATTGTTATAAGGTTTGGTAAGGGGTAATTCAAACAACTTGATTTTTAAAAAATAATCTTGTTTTTCCAAATATAAATAAGTCCTTAAGTACTTACTGCATGAGTGACTCTTACTTAATGAAGGAAAGAATAAAACATGGTATCGAACTTCTGTGAGTCCTTACCTAACTTCACTTACCATATTTTAAACTCTCTAGCTGAAGCTGGCTTTTCTCTCATACCTCATTTGACACCAATTTCAATTTGTCTCATGCCTAAATGGTCTGGTACATAGTAGATGAATTCTCTCTTGAATAACTTAAAAGTGGTTTACTGCAATAGGTTTGTCTTTGTGTATTAGTCGTCCAACAGAGCAATGACATTGACTAAATTTGCATGACACTTACTCCAGTAAGCTTTTATGAAGTGAACAGAGGAAATACAATTATGAAAAATACAGGGGAAAATGCAGACAAAATCAATGGCCAGACATTTTATCTTCCCATTACAAACTATACCCTGTGGATTAAAATCATGAGAGATCAGGCTGTGCAGAAAGGATGTTACATCATTTGGGTGGGAGTGTTGATCCTGCTAGAGGGTAAGAAGGCTCTACAGAGAGATCTGGACAGGACGGGCTGATGCCAATTGCATGATGTTCAACAAGGCAAAGTGGTAGCTCTTGCACTTGGGCCACAACAACCCCAAGCAGCACTACACACCTGTGGAAGAGTGGTTGGAAAGCTGCTCAGCGGAAAAGTACCTTGGAGTATTGGTAAACAGGTGGCAGAATATGAGCCAGCAGTGTGGCAAGTGGCCAAGAAGGCCAAGAGTATCCTGGCTTGTATCAGCAATAGCATGGCCAGCAAGGCCAGGGCACTGATTGTCCTGCTGTACTCAGTACTGATGAGATCACACCTTGAATAATGTGTTAAGTTCTAGGCTCCTTACTACAAAAAAGGCATTGAGGTACTGGAGTGTGTCCAAAGAAAGTCAACAAAACTGATAAATGGTCTAGAGCACAAGTCTTATGTGGAGTGGCTGGGGGAACTGGGGTGTTTCAGCCTGAATAAAAGGAGACTGAAGATCTTATTGAAAGAAGGTTGTAGTGAGGTGGGTGCCAATCTTTTCTCCCTAGTAAAAAGCAATAGGACTAAAGGAAATGGCCACTGGTTGTGCCAGGGGAGGTTTAGATTGGATATTAGAAAAAATGTCTCCACCAAAAAGTCTGTCAAGCATTTGAGCAGGCTGCTCAGGGAAGCGGCTCAGGTATTTAAAACATGTGTAGATCATCACTATCCCTGGAGGTATTTAAAAGACATGTAGATGTGGTGCTTGGGGACACTGTTTAATGGTGGACTTGACAGTGTTAGTTTATGGTTATAATACATGATTTTTAAGGGTGGTGAGGCACTGGAATGGGTTGCTGGGGGAAGTTGTGAATGCTCCATCCCTGGCGGTGCTCAAGGCCAGATTGGATGGAACCTTGGGTGACATGGTTTAGTGGGAGGTGTCCCTGCCCATGGCAGGGGGGTTGGAACTAGATGATCTTAAGGTCCTTTCCAACCCTAACTATTCTATGATTCTATGATCTTAGAAATCTAAATGATCTATGATTCTACAATCATTGCCCGATTGAATTTCTGCCAGAAATAATGTTAAGATGAAGAGAAATTTTGGAAATATTAAGTTAGAAAAGCCAAGTTGTCTGCCCAAATTCAGGTATTTCGTGGAGACAGTGAAGACTGAAGAGTAGTGACCACAGGAAATTTTTGCTAAAAAAAAGACACACCTCCAAAAGAGAATTGAAGTGGATTGAGTGTATACATTTGTTCATTGGTTACAGAAATTTCATTAGAAGACACGGGCATCTATCTTAGGCTAACTTGAAGGCTGAGTGCTTTGTGATGTGAATATGAATCATGGTTTCCTATGGGTCCATGGCATAAAGTGTAAGAAACGCTGTTCTGGCCTGAGACTTGAAGTATTCTTTTTACACAGTGTCAGCACACTAGTAAGATAGACACATCTATTGTTTATTATTTAATTGCAGGGATTTTTACAAAGAAAGCAAATTATTTTTTATGACATGATGTCTCCTTCAATGTTCTTGCTGAGAACTAGTAGGACAGAGTCTGAGGAAGGACTTGTTTTAGTATGTCAGAAAGTCCAACAGCAAAAAGGCTTGAAGCAAAGCTCTGCAATAATTTTTGAAGGAACTTCCACTTTAGTTACTGAGTTTGTTCCTTTCCACTGGTTACTGTATGTCTTAAGGGATGTGCAACTGAGTGAAAGCAGGATGCCTGGTCTCAGCTTGTGGAGCTGGCGTAGCACTGCTGCAGTGACAAATCCAGAGGACTTTGGAGAAAACTGACCATATGCATACATTTTAGGAATGACTGAGTGGGAGTAGAGTTTTTAACCACACCCAGCCTCTGTGTTATAAATCATCAAGCCGAAAACACCCAACAAAAACAAAGATTGGGCCATGATATTCAAATAGTTCAGTAAAAGTTTAGATTCTCTGAGGTTTATTTCCAACTGACAGACCAACACTTTCCTACCAGCTTGTGAGCAGAAGCAATAAAAACACCACTCACGCAACAGGCAGATATTCAGTAGTGACGCCTGTTCCTTCCATTATACTTAAAATGCAATTATTCCAGGCACAAATAAGTTCACTGTATTGCAGTTGATTCCATTTAGCAATGATAGCCCAGTCTCAGTATTGTACAGGTAACTGTGGCACAAACACAGCTGCTCTTGACCACTTGCTCATGTTTGGTTTTTCTCATTCTGAGGTCCCATGACTCAAAGCACCTCAAGTAAACTGACATAGTTTCATAGGGCTCTGAAGACTGAATGTCTGACCTTCATTTCCAGGTTGATGATGAGGATTTCATCACCTCTGTGTCACACTCTCTTACCTACACTCATATCCAATCCACAGATCACTGTCAAAGCTGAGCCCTGTATTACAGTGTAAGGTGCATAGAGATACTTCTCCTTGTTTGGGGCAGAGAGAGTACCCTATGTTTGGCAGTGTAGCTCTCAGCATGGGCAGAGGAGGAGGAAGGAGCATAAGATTATCTAAACCAGGGCTAGCATCAGATATGTGCTTATTGCCAGCACATGCCAGTAAGGATTATGCACTTTAACACAGCAGTTTTCACAGCTCCTTGGACAAACCATCATCCCATCTATGGATCTGGTGGGAGATGTGGAGAACTCCAGCAGGGAAAATTAACATCTGCGGCATTCAGTGAGGAAGTGTGCCTCTTGGTTAAACTTTCCTTACTTGAGGTGAGCTTTTATTTCAGCCTTGATCTGTCGGACTCTGGTAGTTTACTTAGCTGATTTCTTTAGGATTCCTCTTCTGGGAGACATCATCCCCAGCTGAGATAAAATTAATATGTTAAGTCTAGTTTTAAAAATCCAAAGTAACAGAAACTGCCTGACTTACTTGCAGTGGTGAAGCTGGCAGTAAAAATATTTTTTTGGTGTGGAGCAACTATTACCAGATGATTTTCAGTGACTTTGAAGCCCAGAAAGTAATTTATCCAGGAAAGTGTATTCATTGGCACATGGAAGGCCAGAAAAATAGACATTATACACTCTGCATTGTCACACAGACCTACATTATAGCTAATTTTAATATTCAATTTCTGCTGAATGGAGAAAGAACTTGATTAAGCAGTAGAATGAGATGTAGTAGAAATACCGGTTCTCCTTGTGTTTCAACCAATAACAGGTTTCAGCAAGGAAAGGTGAAATAAGTCAATCAGCTGTTTACTTTCTGATTCCTTCAAGACAGCAAAATGCCTCTGTGTGTTAGTGGCTAAGACACCAGAGATTTTGGTATTCAAACAGTATCAGCATAAAGAACAAATAGGCAAAAATCCAGATGCTGTCGTGTGTTTCCTTATTTTTATATTATCTATTTTTCTTTGACAACTGCGTAGCTACACCCAGAAAAGTAGTAATTATATCTATAACCCAAAGAGGTCCATCATAACATGAAAATGTTGTGACATCATAGTTCTTGGTTAAGGAAATTATAATGATGGCAGAGGTTAAAGCCACAGTGCAAGACAGGCAAGGGAAGAGAAGAACCTCAGAGAAGAGTTTCTTGCACAAAAAAGTACAAAATTTTCCATTTTGAGGGAGAATTATCAAAAGGTAAGTCCCCTTGCTTTTATAACACTTCTTTTCATGTGGGTGTTTTTGCAAATGTTTTTCAATTTATGTAGGTTTAAAACCACTTATGGGTGAGGTGGAAGAGAGGAAATAACGAGAAACAAATTCGGTGGAAAAACAAGTGTTGATGGTGTGACTAGGCAATGAAGTAAATTTATGAACTGATTTGATCATGGATATTAGCACCTCCTTTCCTTCCAGTGTGAATCAGAGTGAGCATAAACATCATGGCTACGTGGAAAAGTGTACCCCTGTGGAAAAAAAAAAAAAAATATGAAAAAGAAAAAGTCAAAACAAACTGAGTTTGGGGGATTTTTATTGTTTTTTAATGTTTGCTAAACCACAACAACACAAAAATATTAATGTCCCTTTTCTGCGCAGGCTAGGAGAAGAAATATGTGAAAACTAAGTACAGTGTGTGATGCACCAATAAATTTCAAGTTAAATGTTAGTAAGATATTAGGGTTATTGTTTCTATTAAGATATAAAGGAGCCAAGATCCATTGTGTTATGAATCATATTATCATAGGACAAAAGCACTCTGGACTTACATTTTATTAACTTTTAAACATCCTTAAGATTGATAGGAAATGTTCTTTACCAAACTTAAAGCGGTCTAACATTTTCACAGGCAAATTCACACCTCTTGTCTTTTTCTTGTCTTTTTGGCTTTTCCTGTGGAAAGAAAAGCCAGTTTTGTGATGGTGGTAATCATACACAACTTTTGTTATTAGACTGTCTGAGAGTCATTTGTCAAACATTTTACCTCTGGAAACAATATGAAGTTACTCTGACAATATGAAGTTATTTCAGTGATGAATTAGATATTCACTTTGTTTTTAATTTTTAAAGAAATATATCCAATTTGGTAAGTTTCAAACACTGGTGGATATTGAGCATTTTACTATGAGTTCCTCAGCCAAATCTTAGATTTTCTTTGTTTCAGCCATGTGTTTGTTCCTTTGTGTATTGTAACAGTCTTGTTTTTGAAAGTTCATTGGAGCTGGCAGATAACTAAGAGAGCTTGAATTCCAAAGCCCAGTCAAAATTTACTTTATACCCATGACTAATGTCAAATTTGAACTCTATCTAATAGAAATATTGAGTAACCTCATGTTAATCTCTTCTTGATGCCAGTTATGACTAGCTATAGTAGCTGAAGTCAGGTCATTATCCCTAATGTATATATTCTCCTCCCACTGAATTATCTTTGGTAAAGAAGCATACTGAGGAAGAATCCCACTTCCAGTTCAGGCTGGCCTGGTACAATGCAGTTAAAAAACATTATACACACCCTGACATTTAAAAGTCCTTGACTCATGACTGCAGGAATTCAACAGGGCTTAGTTATTAAATTGGTAAATATTTCACTCCAGATACTTTCATCTACATGTTTATTCTAAGATTTTCTTGATCATTCAATTTTTGGAATATAAAAGGTAGATAGACCTGTGGATAGCAGAATATGCAATGACAAATTTTTGTCATTATCTTAATCTGTGTGAGGATTTCTCCCAAAATGGGTTCTTAGAAAGAGAACGAGCAGACCCAGTTATGACTAGATTTTCCTTCATAAGAGCAGAAAACTGTAGGATGTAAATATTGGTTTATGGTACAGATGTTCTGTAACAAAGAGAAATGCGTGCAATATTACATTTTGTCTACTATAAAAAGAAAAAAGGTTACAATAAGAAAGTTTAATTCTTAGTCTGCATTGTATAAACTTAAAGAAATGGTAATCAACCTTGATGCATGACTGAGGCACACATCTGCCTGTATGATTTATGACAGAACACAAACAGAGAATAAACCGGTCTTTTTTTAATAATATACTCCCTGTAAGAGGATATTCTGCTCCATAGTGAAGCACAGACTTTTTTCATGTTTTGATATTTTCTTTTTGAGTAAGCTCTCTAAAAGTTATTGTACATCTACAAGACCTTATTTCTTAGCAGTCATTATAGAAATCCTTATCAGTCTCTCCTATATGGAGGCTTAGGGTTGTTCTTAATGCAGAGAGATGGTTTAACCAGTTTTATTTCTAAAGAAGGAACAGGCTTCTTCCTAAGAACATAATTACAATTCTAAATTAAATGTCAGGGAGATTAAGTATTTTTTATTTAAATTAAAGAATTAGTATATGTAAATAAAACATTTTTTTTTAATTTTATTTTGTAATGCTCCTTGGTCTTGAACAGGGCATTTTTAAGGGCTAAAAAGACAACATCATATCTATTTGATAAAATTTCTAATAAAACTACCAGCCATAGGAAAGACAACATGGACAGTATCAGTACTGGAATTTGATGAAGACTATCTAATTAAACTAATGTAAGATGCTGAATCATCACCAGGAGATTAATTTTATTTAGTACAGATATAGACTGTGTTTAAAGTAGTAAGCTTTTAAGTAACATTCTGCATTTTCTTGGCCCAGTGGGTTTGATTATAAATATAGTACCACTTGACTTAGAACAGAAGAGCTTGAAAAATTTGCACTGAATTCAATATCAAGATTTCCACTACATTCAAATATATATTACTAAGCCATTTAAGACCTCTGTTTTCCCAATGGCCTGAAGCCTTATCATTGACTTTATTTCAGATGGAGGTCATGAATATAAGTTTAAACGTCTTTTATTGATCTCTGCAATGTAGGGAATAACATAGCATGGTAGTAGAATATTTCACTGAATTAAAAAAAAATAACAAAAACCACATTCAGTGAAGCTTAAAATATTTGAACTTTCCCCCACTGTTGTTTGTTTACAGTTGTGAAGAATCACTTTCAAAGGTATAGCTCACTAAGTCAGTTTATACTACTAGTGCTGGCTGGACCTGTCAAACTAGCTGCCTGGGAGTATTATGCAAGAGATTTCCATGCAAAATTTTTGGATTCCTGCCTGTGGGAGGAAACAAATTTTCCTTACGCATTTGTCACATTTAATGACCTTTTCAGAAGGAAATCACATGTCCTTTGACATCTATCTGCAGGAAAGCTGAGTTAATAAAGGGAAGGTCTTGCATCAGTGAGGAAAGAGTAGTCAATTAGTAATTCTACAGTCATGACAAAGTTATGTGGTGATGTTTATGCAATAGTGTGTTTAGATCAGTCTAGAGGAAGCTTAACAAGAGTAGGAGGCATGGGAGATAGACTCATTCATTGTCAAATACCTCATAGCATTACGTTATGTTAATCTAAAGTTAGATCTGGTTCTGTATCTCTTTCATTGATTTTGGAACACATAGAATGATCAGAGATGACATAAGCAATTTTGCATATGGAAGAAATGTAGTTGCTCCACTGAACTGAATTTTATTTGGAAGGCATAAGCCAAAAGAGATCAAAACAGGATATTTATCACAATAAATGATTTGTCTATATGACAGCAAAAAAATAAATGTTAAAAGACTTGAGCAAGGCCAGTCAAAGATAACAGTTTAGAAACTACTCTCTATTCTGCTAAAATCTGTAATATGTGCTAGCAGAAGGTTTCTACTTTTTCTTCTCCCTCCAAATTCTAGTATTTGCCAGTGTATTGAAAGAGAATGAAACTTATATCAAGATGAGAAGATGTCTGTATTATTCATTACTCTATTTCTCTCTTCAAACACCTGAAAATTTGATCATCCCACCTTAAACAGAGCAGAAATGGGCATAATATCTATGTAGTAAAGATGTAGTCAAAATTAGTAGTGCATGGTTGACAGGAAGTAGAAGCAGTTTAAAAATATGAATCAGACACAGAATGACAGATTCTGTAAAGTACTAAACTGCTAAAGTGTAAGGCTGGGCTTCTGCTAAATGCCAGAATATCAAATATCTTGAGGACCTCTGCTCGAGGAAAAAAAGCCTATTCCAAAGCATATTACAGTCAATTTAGACTGCTCATACAAGAAACTTTCAGTTGCACTTCACCTCCACAGCAGCCTTGCTTCAGTCAATTCAGGAAGTAAAACTTTTTATCATTTCATTCACTAAGAATCAGATTTGAGAAAAAAAACCAGAATTTTCTAACATCACTCTGAGGACAGAATATAGGTCCTCTTAGGCTTAAATACAGCACCTTGCTCCTGTGCCTCTGTGCCTCAGTGGTAGCCAATGGCTAAATGGCAGCTAAAGCATAAAACCAGTTTTATTTTCCTTGAAGACCACCCATGAGGTTTTCTCCTTCGCTTTTACAAAGCTGTTTTTCATTGGAAATAATGTGCTTGCCCTTGTATGTACCAGACAGGAAAAGCTTTCATTAATAAAGCCAGTTCTGAAAACGACTGTGTTAATTTTCACCAATAATTTCAAAGGCAGGGAAATGTTTCTACATCTCTCTCTCTGCTGGTGGGATTCCAAAATTTTATGCACACACACAAGGGTATGCATAATATAGCCTCAGAGAAAGTTTATGACAACTGGAGACCACAAAACCTGACTAACAAGAATTGAATGTACTTCACCCAAACACAAGCAGTCTTTGCCTGCCTGTAAGTCTAATTTTGAGCAGTCACATTTTCAGAAATGCACCTTTGGAGGTGAATAAAATTATATTTGCAATAACATGCCATTTCTCCATTAAGAGAATACTTTCTCTCAAATGCTATCACTCATGATACAATTATTATGTCTGTGATAAAGTTTATCTCTGTGCAGAACACAATACATAACCTTGCAGTCTGCTTGCAGGTTATCTCAAGGCTTTATAACAAACTGTTCTAGGATTGGGTCAAAGCCAAACATCACCGCTTAGGACAACTTTTTTATGGAAATATTGATGCTTAATGTCAATGAAGAATATCTTTATGAAAATGTATTCACTCACATATCTAGCTTTGTGTACTTGATAAGATGTTTTGTCAGGCATAGTTCTGAGATGAGCCTGTCCAAACCATTTATTTGAGAAAAAGGACAAAATCTTCAAAACTGCTTTAGATCTAAAGACAAACACCACCCCCCACCCCACCCCCCATCAACCCAGTGACTTGGAGGAAGCTCAGAGATCTTAGACAAAGGAAGTTGAAATGGATTTGCAAGTAATTTAAAAGATTTGAAATTTCCTTCTTGCTCCTTCTTTCTTTCAGATCAAGATCTTGTCCCAGTCTTCACTGGGATTTCTGTTACCTGGAAAAACCTCCTTTTCTATTGTTTCCCCATGTTTACTCTTTGATTTTCTGAGGGATATCTGTCCATGCCACAAACTCAGTCTTCCTTCTCATGCTTTTCATCAACCCAGGAGTTTCTCCAATCTGGTGTCATGGATATGAAAATCTGCATTCAAGGAAACACAATCCCTCCTTCCAGGGGGTCCTGTCTCATCTCAAGTTCAGTATTTTAGACAATGTGAGCTCATGGAATTCTCTCTTACCTATCACTAAGTCTTTTCTTTCATATATTGTATGTAACATGTAATATTCATAGGGTGAGAAAAAAGTAACATCAAAGCATAAAGAGTTGTTTCATATGAATTTATTTCAAGCCTGTGTAAACCCATTAACCAAAATAGCTACCTAAAATAACACTTTATTTGTGGAGAATTCCACAGACAAAACTAACATAAGTAAAGTATATGTGAAATATCTGCTTAACTTAAAATTGCTGTATGTCTGCAAAAGGTCGTAGTTCAAGATTTTATTTCCAAATTAGACTTTCAAGTGAATAAGAGTTAATCATATGCACAAAAAGACCCTCTCTCCTTTCTCTCTCTTCTTTTTGTCTTGTAAGAAACAATAAAATGACCAGATTTTCCTATTAATTTTTTTTGCTGTTCAAATCATAGGACATTTAACAGGGTGGTCCACTCCTTTTAATCCTAAAGAAGTTGTTCAGGGAGCAGGGAGGTAGTGCTGGACTTGGCTGCCCATATTTGATTATCAGAGCCAGCTGGAAAGGGGTCAAAAGTTGCCTGTAAAGGACTGAGAAACCTCAGCTGTAAAAACCAGCAGGAGATAGTTTGGCTCCTGTGATTGGCCCTGAAGTAGTGGAAGCATGTAAGAAAGTGCAGTGAGGATCCTACAAATTGTTTAGTAAATATTAGCTTTCCTGTCTGCATGCATGTGTGCATGTACATGTGGATTGGTTGGTTTGTGGGTGGGTTGATCTTCACATCTGAGTGATAAAAAAAATAGCTCTTTGAGAAAAAATTCTGAAAGAGGTACAAGAATGTTGTTAGTCCTTTCTTGCTTGGAGAGGTGGACTAGTAAAGATGTTTAAGACCACTGGTACTCATTCTATTTATGATTGAGAGGTTTGGTTTTGGCTTCATTTGCATAAGAAAGAAATGCATGTACCTGCAATAGGAATTTCAGAAGGGATTAATAATTTTGAGTGCTTAAAAGTTGGACTTCTGATGTCCCTCTAGAGAATCTTAAAAAGCCTGACGTTTTCTTTTTCTGTGTGAATGTATTTAATATTCTAGAAAGTCCATTTTAAAAGCAGGGGACAAAAAAAAAAAAAAA